>BSSO01004109.1:0-15130 GCA_030267885.1 Mesembryanthemum crystallinum
ACTTTATATAAAGGGCAAAGAGTAATTTTGCCTCATTATTGGTATGTGTGTATAAAGCAACTGGAAAGATTATTCAAGGACAGAGGGAGTAACAGTTATAGGATTTTATGGATTTTGAAAGCTAATTTTAGGACAAAAAATATGGTGTTTTTGAAAGCTAATTACGGAACGGAGAGAGTAGTTTCATAGAAATTATTCGCCAAATTTGGTTGAAGAAAATTTAATAACGATCAAGCTGATAATATTGCTATGACCACCACTATAAGAAGTCTCCCTATGTGCTTGTAATTATAAACTTTGCATGAAACTTGAAAGGTGCACAAATCACAGGAATGTGACATGAAATTATTAGCTTTAAACATTTTTCCAATTAACAGGGAAGTGCAACAAAATGGCCTGGATGTAAGAATGGAGAATATTCCACAAAGGATATGCCTCCTTGAATTACATCCAGCTCATTTACAACAAATAGACAATGTGCTCAATGTCCAAGTTGATTGGTAACATTCTTCTGTATCCTACACAAACTCTTACATCAAATATTTGCTATTGATACAAAAACTAATACTAACATACTCATATTTTCTGAAAGGAAGAACCATATATATCCAGTAAAATTATCCTTCTAAGCTACTATTACTAGTACATCGTAGAATGTGTGACGAAGTAAGAAATCAACAAAATGGGGTTTGGATTCAAGCCAACTCCATTTGTATCTCTTATCTCCGGCAAATACAGGTCGTGAGTTCGATTCTTATCCCGTGAAATCACAGAGGTTAATTCGTGGTTCTCGTCTTGCCATGTTTTTAAAAAATAGTAATAGCAAAAATGCAGCAATGCTGATAAAATAATGGGAAATGGAATCATTTAACGCCAGCCTTCTGCTTGAGCATTGCAATGAAACTATCTCTCTCCTCTGCTGTCATCCCTTGTGTAGAGCAGTCCCCCACTCCCCATTCAGCCCCACGTAAGCAGTATTTGTCCATTATTTCTTGCTTGTTCCTGCAATTTCACACACACACACACAATTTTTCTTAGAAAGAAGTATAAAAAAACAAAAATTTTTGAACAGATGAGCCATTTGACATATATATTAGTGTTTTTTCTTCAATTTTTAAAACTTGAGGGTTCGATTTTTATCGGTTATTTTATGTCTCCTCTAGAATAACAATAAAATTACATTAACAATAAACTTTACCCACTAAACTGTGAGGGTTTGATATCAATCAGTTTTTATTTTTATCTCTCCTCTAAAGTTTCGCAAACTTTATCAATTAAACTAGTTGACATCTACGCTACTAAATTGAGAAACCGAAGAGAGGGAGAGAATTTACTTCTCCTTGTTGAGCTTGGAACGCTCTAGTAGCTCTTTGATGATAGGGGATGATTTGAATCTTTCATCATTCTCAGCATATCTCTTTTGATTCTCTTCTGCAGGAAATCAAAACCCAAAAAACAGAGTTAATAAAGCATAAACATTACCATATGTTTATACTGTGGAGACATTGATTAATTGGTAACAATCTAACAGAGTAACAGACCATTAAAACGAGTGAGGGCATCGATTTTAGGCAGCTCAGGTCCAGGAACTGACTCTAACCCAGAAATCCCAGACAAAAACCCAGCTTGTGCTGCAAAATTCACCCAAAACAAATATAATCTAATAAGTGAATCATTTAAGCTAAAAAAATCACTTAAATTATACTAGATTCCACCATAAACGAAGATTTTTTTACCTGGATTTGACCAGAAGATCACTAATGAAACAGCTAAAGGTACACAACATTTTTGCAATACTTGCTGAGCTGACCCAAAAATTAATTTGGTGGGAAATTTCTGGGATTTATTAGTAGTATGAGAAGATATGAAGATCTTGGAATGAATTTTTGTTGGGTATTGAAATTTGAAGTTGGAGGATGAAATTTGAAGAGAAGGGCCCAGAAATGAGGAGTGTAAAGACGAAGCCATTGCTTGCTGCGTCTTGTGTTTCCCTTTAATTTTTGGCGCCCCACACTCTGTGCCTCTTACCAGGGGTAGAGGATAAGATGGAGAAACAAATGGTTGGTCATCACCCTTATTTTTTTTTTCTTCTCTCTCTAGAAATTTTAACAAACCAAAAAAAGAAAGCAAATTCTCATGTGATTAAGATGTAAGAGTACTTCCAATGTGAGTAAATTTTTTGGGTTAATTATAAGGGTAGTTTTCAGCCTTACTACTTTTTAAAAATGTCCGTCCACCCCCTTAAAAGTATTGGGGTGGACTGATAATTGCTATTTTTTATTTTATTATTATAACCTCATTAAACATATGCTATCTATTTAAATTATATTTTTACATATACATAAATTTTCAAGGAAAAATTCCACTTTGGTGCCCTGACGTATAGCGTAATATTAAACTGGTGACCTCAATTTGAACTATTCCCATTTTAGTGACCTGAGATCTAACAAAAAGTTTCACTTTAATGCTTACCTCTAACTCGGTTGCTTTTTCGACAGTTTTGCTGACATGGCACAAGATGGAAAACATATCCTCGCAATTAATTAACAAAATAAGTTGTATTTAGTTATTGCCCTTATGTAGTGGACAAAATTATCAAAGTGATTATTTATTTAAGCTAGAAAAAATCAGTTTTCATATGCAAAATTATTATAAGGGTCATCGTAAACTAATATGTTGCCTTGATATAATATGCCACGTCAGCAAACTAACGGAAAAAGAAACGGAGTTAGATGCATGTATTAAAGTAAAACTTTTTATCGGATTTCAGATTACCAAAAATGGGAATAGTTAAAGTTGAGGTCACCAGTTTAATATTACGCTATACCCCAGGGCACCAAAATGAAAATTTTCCAATTTTCAATGTTTTTATACACTTCGTATATTTATTTTTTTCAAGGTTTTAAAGATGCACTTTATCTAATTTTCCATTTATTCTAAGGTACTTTTTTCACGGTTTCGCATTTATTATGTATGTTAATATTTTAACAATAAAGTCGATTTTCTTAATTGACAATAATAAAGGTACTATTATATTTTTGACCAAAAGAAGACAATTCAAGTTGTCAATTTTTAATGTTTATAATATGAAAAAAAGTTAAAATATTAACGTACATAATAGATGGGAAGCCATGAAAAAAGTCCCTTAGAATAAATGGAAAAACATACATAATAGTTATATGGAATATTATAGAGATTGAATATTTATGTTTATTTAAATATATAGTTTAAATAACATATGCTTAATTTATGTTATTTTTTAATGATGAGGTTATAATAAAAAAATATTAGCAATTATCGGTCCACTCCAATATTTCAAGGGGGTGGACTGACATTTTCGGAAATTAATTAGGTTGCGTGACATTTGTGCAAAGTTCAGGTGGGTGAAGTGAAAATCTATACTACTTATAGAAGGGAATACCCCCCTTTGGTGTCTAAATTGTGATTTTATTTTTTACCCCTAAAAATTGTGAAAAATTTACTCACAACTACATTATCTCTCAATAATAAAAAGGTATGGTAATATAACCTATACTTATTTCAAATTGGAAAAAAAAAAAGCAATAAAAAAAAATTCCATAACCTGCATAAAACGGTTTACACCCATGTACAAACAATGGAGGTTACCTCCACATAGAGACAACCACCCCATTCATCATTATGTTTTGTTTTTTAAAAAAATTAGTGGAAATAGTACATTGTTTTGTGCAATAATATGTGCTTAAATGTTTATTTCAACCACCTATTAAATTCCCACAAATTAATGGTTTATTTCTTCATTAATGTAAAATGAATTTTACCTACTTTGATGTTTATTATTATTATTATTATCAAGCACGCATCGCGTGCAATAAAACACTAGTTACCCTAATTATAATGGACCCAATTAAATTCATTATATGGAGACTCAAAATTGGGCCTATTTGAGACTCATTTGGCAAAATGGGCTTTAACTTAATTCGTTCCTGATGAGTTTTGGAGATCAGGCAGCGGTTATGCGCCATGTGGCAACTTTTTTGTAAACCAAAATTAAATTTCAACGGCTATAAAAAAATCCAATAGATAAATAAAGATCAGCAAAATTCTATTATTTCCAATCTATAAATAGAGATCCATTTCAATACATTTTTCACATATTAGTTAAACGAAACAAATTATGCAAAGTGAAGGTGACCCAATTGATTGGATCTCCATTCAAGGTGGAAAAATAAAATAGGTTGAGCGGAATGGTGGGAAATAAGGTGGAACAAAGAAAGTGCAATTAAACCATTTATTGAATCTCTCATTAACAGTGCTCTATTCGTTCAGGTGGTAAGACGGGTGTATATCACCAACTATATAGCACGAAAACAAAAAACGGGGAAACGTGAAATGGGAGTAGGAAATAATTTGGCAATTAAAATAAACACCATAAGATTAAAAAGAAATGAAACATAATAACAAACTTTACTAAACATATACTCGTATAAACCAAGAGTAATTAACTAATTATCCACAAAAAAAAAAAAAAAAAGAAATAAAACAACTATCCCACAATATCATGACAAAACAGTAAAAAAAACAAAGAAAGGAGTGGAAGGGAAGTTCAAAAGAGGAGAAAGAAAGACAAGAAAAAGAGAATGAAACAGAGAATGAAGAAGATCACAAGAAACGCCAAATGGAGCGAGACAAAGATGCTTGACATACAAGTTGATCGTCGGTAAACAATAAGTCGCCAGTGAACAGATATCGCCACAGAAGAGTTTTCGTCGGTTAACCATGGAGACAGAGAGGTGTTTAAGTGTGTTGGTGAGTTAATTATGGATGTCGTTTAATTAGGGTTTTGGGTAATTGGGTTAAAATTGAATTTTTCAGATTTTTCTTTTCCTATTATTAAATGGATGGGAAAAGACGCGTTTCGATATACATTTCGGATATATGTGTTGGCGTTTCCAGCCGTTTCACGAGATCTGGCCGTTTCCCATCCAGTTCCAAAACATTTCTTGTCGTTTCAAACGCGTTTTTGTTTCCGAAACGTTCCGTTGTTTCAGAATCGGGAACAGCGGCCCTCCAAGCCATTTTCGTGCTTCATATGTCACCATTAATATATCAAATGAAAATTTTTAAAATACACGCAATATCTCTCTAGATGGTTTTATACTGCCATTAAATTATTCGTCAGACAATTTTTACACTGAACCCTAACTTTTAAACAAACAATATAAGAATATTCTTGTTTTTTCATTACTATCTTCATCCATAAGTAATTCAAGAAATAATTCCAAAAAAATATACAGAAATTGTTAGTTACAATTAACAAACATAATTTGTGACACAGTAAAGAGAAGTGTCAAACCCTATGGATTGAAAAATATTGCAACATTTTTTTGGTTAAAAAGAAATATATTTGTGTAATTTACCTTGCAACTACTGTCATGGTTTGTTTGGAAGTTGATTGAAGCTATATTATTAGCGTGCAAACTTTTTAAAAGTTTATACACATTTTGGTTCACATGATCCTATATAACGTTAAATCTTGGGAAATTTGAGACTTCAGAAGTGAAATTTCGTATCGCTATTACACTATACATCTCGATCTAGTGATTAGGGCTATCCATTCAGATCAAGCAACATCTTCCAGTAGTAAGCATGCAACAAAGGTCGAATAATAATGCATCTTGACACGAAACTTTGCAAATAATCATTAGATTAACTCATGCAAATAGTCTCGAAAGAGCTAACATGGCTGTGGACGGTTTATATTCAAATTATAAACTGCTAACATCGAGACAATACCTAATAAAAGCACTAAGCAAGGAATTAAATCGTCACACTGAGAAACCCGCTTTCAGTTAGGTTTTATCCTTCCATCATGGCCTTTGCAGCATCAATGATAACGTCTCTAAAAGCACCTGAAGCACGACCAAGCACTGTATAACCTTCTTTGTCTTCAATATCCACATCAGCTCCATGCCTAACTAGAAGAAGTGCAACCTGTTTAACCAATGGAAGCAAGGAAATCAAAATATATAGGGCAAGCCCCCTTCCTCCCAAGATGATATGGCATCATGTTCAACACAATTGTTCAGTTGTGGCCTTTAGATTGCATATAGCAACAACTCAATGACAACAGCCTTATATGGTGTGATATCAGTTTTGTAAGAACGAGTACATTTTCGTTTGTTTTTTACCAGACTAAGATCCCTTATGTTAACAGTGATCATAGTATTGAGACTTCAGAGAAGGATTGCAACAGTTATATTTTGATCGAGCACCTACAAATCTTATTTATCTATTTTAGCCTAACTGAATCAGCATATCAATAATTTATGCCTCAAAGTCTAGCAGCAGGGTTAACTTCTACTTCCGAAAAACTAACTATATGGGCAGCAAACAAGATGAATCCTAAATGATGAAAAAAGGACCTGTCCATCTAGTATGTACCTCTTTGTTTTCACATATCACTGCACTCATTAGAGGAGTTTGATCAGCTCTGTCAAGGGCATCAATCTCAGCTCCCTCTTCAATTAGAAGTTCGCACAACTCTGAGTTCCCTGTGCTAGCTGCACGATGCAACGGCGTGCATCCTACCTAAATCAAGATGCTTTGATATTAGTCAAGATAACAGATTGAGTAGCAAACACAAAGTAAGAACAGAGAGTGAGAGAACCAACAGATGAAACTTGAGACTTTGATACAAAGTAGTATATATTAAAGTGCTCATCTAAATGCAATGAACCTTGTCCTTTGCATTAATCTTTGCCCCATGAGAAAGCAACATTTCAGCAATATTAACCCATCCCTTGCTAGCAGCATAGTGAAGAGGAGTACGGCCACCATCATTCCTGAGGTTCACATCAGCTCCTGCTCACATTAAATCCATTGTCATATGACAAACAACTTTTGCCCAAAATAAGATTTTTTTCCCCAGAAACAACTGTGTTTCAGGCTATCATGCAACATCCAACTCCAGCATTACATATACATAAAAAATTAGTCCCAGGTACAGAAACTGCATAAAAGATTGCAGCCTCAATAACTCAACATTACAACCACAGAAAAAAATCAGCAAGAATATGACTACTATATATTGATTGGCCTCCATAGTTATACGGTTTTTATCAACTAAATTATGGATCTATTATCATATTGCCCAAGAGCTTAGCAGTTAGAAGACGGAAAGTAGAAAGAGAAGTATAAAGAGATCCTCGCCACAACAGTGCACATCTACATAGCAATTCAAGTAATTCCATTTCTCAAAGAAAAGATTCTTTCGTAATTCAAATGTATCCCCTCATAGAAATGGATGTGAAAACTGAAGAGACATTAGGCATTAAATAAATATAGGGGAAAATTTTAAATATTCAATAAATCTTAAACTGGTTGATTAGGTCAATAGCAAGTTCTTGGCATCATATGAATTTGGCCTCTTTGGTCTCTCCACTCTCCTATCTTATCTCGATCGTTAAAAAGATAGTAATAATGAGGGCCTTTCTCAAATAGGCCAAATTCAAACCCCCAGCTTCCTTCAGCTTGTGCAAGCTTCAGGAATAAGCTTCTGCACAAGATTCTTCTCACTGAAGACCTTTTCTTTCCACTCAAGTGCACTTTTTCTTCTTTCTAGAAGATGCTAGTTCTCAGCTGAACCTTCAACTAGTACACTGATTTCTGGCCAAACATATTACTGGCAATTCTTCCAGCAACAAAAATGACTACGACCCATATCAACATCATCCTTATGATATTCAGTACCAATTAAAAAACTTAAAGAGTTTTCTATGATCTGAAGATTCTTCAAAAGTTTACTGATTTTGCAAGTCTAGTTCCACTAATTAAGAAGCCAGCAGTCAGCAAGGTCCTCTAGTGAAAGTTGCTCTTGAAACAATGGTGAACACAGTGGGCAGCACAGGCAGAAGTGAAGTCATACCGTAGGAACTGGGGTCCCAAACAATGTATTCCTGCTCTGGTAACTCTTGGACTCAAAATACAGAAACAGTATATTTTAAATTTCCTATTATGGTTTTAAACTTGTTCTTTTCCAAATTGAAGAGATCCTGACGATGCAATACCGCAGGAACGACCAGCTTCCAACAATATGATCAGCCATGCCCTTTGCTCACTTCTTGATATGTTGTACACTTCAACCAGCAACATCACTGGAACTAGATACTAAAGTGATGTAACTGACACAGCATCAAATTAGACCTTTGATAATCAGAGTGATTCAACTATGTATTGCAAAACCAAATGCCATAGGAGGACAAGCCCATAATCACACAAAGCTTTAATATCAAAAGAAATACGCACATAAGTTGGAACTTCATACCAGAAACTCGATTAAGTTTTACACATACAACCCCAAAAAGTCCTCTTTCCCTCTACAACACCTAAACCCCCTCATATAGGGCGTCTGCATTTTCACTTTAATGAATCCCAATCCAATTCAGTTTAGTTCACTTCAGGTCAACAGCTCACTTTTTCTCTCACTATTATTCATTAAGTGCCTATTCAGTTTAGTTAAGTTAAATTCAGTTCAGTTTAGGTACTTTCAATTCAAATGAACGCACTTTTGGTAGTCTAACTGACCAGTGACCCCAACTATTAAACCCTTCGTAAGGAGACTCACCATTCTATAATTTCTATGTGGACTATCAAGTAGTATTAATTAATTATTACATGCTAAGATCCATAGGTATTTTAACAACACAAAGCATCCATTAATGCTCAAAATCAAACCAGAGATGCTTTAACAGCACAAAAATCTCAGCTAAAAGAGACAATCACTAACCTTTACTGATCAGAGTTTCGACAATCTCAATATTGCCAATGCTAGCAGCGGAATGAATGGGCGCCCAACCATCTTCATCCTTGCTATTGATCACCTTCCCATTAGAATCTGCTTCTGCTAGAATTCTCACCACCTAAATTTATACCCAAAAAAAATCAAAAATCAAAAATCAAAGTAAAACCCTAAGAAAGAAGAATCAACATTGAAGATTAAGAGACGGATAGAGAAACCTCGGGGTGAGAGGAGGAAGCAGCGACGTGGAGGAGAGAGCGAGCATCGTCGTTGCGAAGAGAGAGAAACTTGGTGAGTTGTTGGTCTTTGGAGAGAGACTGGAAGAGAGAAGCGTCGCCTGATTCAGCGGCTTTGAAGAGGTCTTCGTCTTTCAGTTGCCGCTCCTTGGGACCGTCGTCTATCTCCATTTCCATACTTGATACAGTGATTGCTGGTTCTTTCTCTCCTCTGTTACTCTGTATCTACTGATGAAGTTTAATTGGGGTTTTTCCAAGTTCGAGAGATGATGTGGAGTGACAATGAAGGAAGGAGAAAATGTTTTGTCTTGCTGAAAAAGTTACTAGTACTTGATTTGATTATCTTCCTCTCGAGGGCATATTTTTCAAATAAAAGCCAACCTGAAAGACATCACTAAAACTAATCAAATCATTACCGACTATAAGCAATATATATCATTACCGACTATATAAGCAATATATATCAACACTTGTACTAATAGATCATATTTTTCAAATAAAAGCCAACCTGAAAGACATCACTAAAACTAATCAAATCATTACCGACTATAAGCAATATATATCAAGGCTTGTACCAATAGATTAGCCGCCACAGGCAAACCCATGGACCATGAAGACATAATAGCAAAACTCCTGCAAGGCCTTGATTACAAAGCCTATAAACCCATCATTGACACCGTTAATGATTGTGATACCCCAATCACATTTGAAGAATTCCATAAAACACCCATCAAATTTGAACTCACCTACAAAAGTGCTCCCTCCAACCCAAACCCCGACTTCTCCCCATCCGTTCTTGCTGCCCACAAACGCACCTTCAACTGCCAATCCTTAAACCCCTCCCCTCCCTCAAACACCGCCGCTTACAACGATGGTCATAAACCCTCCCCCCAACCATCCCTTGGTAAGTGTCAATGGTGCCGAGTTCAAGAGCACGTTCTTTCGCAATGCCCTTACTTCAGAAAGGCCTATCCCACAATTTTTATTCCACCACCACCACGTTCCACTCGTGCCCCTACCACCAACTACTACCTCCCACAGGCTTATACTGTCCATGCCGCCCCACCCCCTTTCTTCACAAACATGGCTTCTTGACAATGGTGCTAGTCACCACGTCACCAATGATCTAGCCAACCTCTCCCTCCATGCTCCCTATGATGGGTCCGATAAGTTTATCATTGGTGACGGCTCCGCCCTTCCCATCACTCACATTGGTTCTTTCTCTCTCCCTACATCCCTCAAAACCTTACAATTTTCTAATGTTATGTGTGCCATCTATTTCACGCAACATTATTTCTATCTCTCAATTGTGCAAAGACAATAATGTTTCCATTGAGTTCTTATCCTCTTCTTTTGTTGTAAAGGAAATCCAGATGGGTCAAACCCTTCTCCAAGGCCAACCTAATAGCGGCATGTATGATTAGATCCCATCGTCGCCTCGCCTCTTCTCTAGCATCTCCATCAACTACCATGAGTGGCATCATAAATTAGGCCATCTATCACCCACAATTCTTCACCAACTCAAGTCGCAATTTTCATTACCTATTTTCGATTATGCTAAATCTACCTAATGTAACTCTTGCTTGATTAATAAGAGTCATAAACTCCCTTTTGCTCAATCTACAATTACTTCCACCGCTCCTTTGGATGTCATTTTTAGTGATGTTTGGACGTCCCCTTTATAATCTCATGATAACTACAAATACTATGTCATTTTTGTTGATCATTTCACTAAATATGTGTGGTTCTACCCTCTCAAAAATAAATTTGTCACCTCTATCACATTTTCTCGTTTTCGAACTTTGGTGGAAAAATATTTCAATAAACCCATTCTACACTACGTTAAACTCACACCCTCCCTCCTCGATAACGGTATCACCCATCTTACCACCCCTCATCACACTCTCGAAAACAATGGCTATGCCGAACGCCGTCATCGGCATATTGTTGAAACCGGTCATGCTCTTCTCTCTCATGCAAAACTACCACTCAAATATTGGACTCACGCATTTTCCACCGCCACTTACCTTATCAGCTTTATGCCCACTCCCACGCTCTTAAATGTCTCACCTTTTGCCAAATTATTTCACCAATAATCTAACTACAACAAACTCCGTTGTTTTGGGTGTCTTTGTTACCCTTGGCTTCGTCCATATACAACCCACAAACTTCAAAATCGCTCCACCCCTTGCTTATTCCTTGAAAATTCATCCACACAAAGTGCTTATTATTGCCTCGATCCTACCACAAATCGCATCTATGTGTCACGACACGTTCAATTTGTTGAAACGGTTTTCCCATACCCTAGTCTCACGGGCCACCACTAAGCCCTCCTCTTCACTTCACGTCAACGGGTGGTGCACCGTCTCTCGGCCACTCACCCACGACCCACCTGCTGCTGCCACTGCCCCACCAAACTCGCCCACACCAGCTACTGCCACTGCACCACAAAACCCCTTCTCACCCGCTGCCGCTACTGCCTTATCACACCCACCAGAACCTGCCTCTGCATCTAACGCCAGTGTACCACCGGAACCCACCTGTCACCACACCCTCTGTCACAGCCCTGTCGTCCGCCACCAACACTCGCCCTTCACCTCCCTCTCCGCCTCCCCCATGGCCTACTCGCACCATCACCACCCGACTCTGAAAGAATATTACCGTTCCCAACCATGAATATCTCTATGGGTGTCATTTCTTTTCTGGTATCGGACACGCAACACGGCACATGGGTCCGGTGTGTCATTATCATTGCACTTGCCCAAACTACATGCAGACAAGCTAATTTCCTACATCCCTATTATGTCTCCTTAATATTTTCCTCTTCTACTCTGATTTTTGTTGGTTCAAATGTGTAACTAGCCCACCTTTTTATGAGTAATGGTATGGCAAGTCAAGGTAAAGGCCTTTTGGCAGCACTCCCACAAAGGAAGCAGTCCCATGTCCCCTTCCTGTTTTCCTGGTTCAACTATGTTAGTCCCACATCTCCAAATGTCCACATCTCCAAAAAATCTAAAGTGACGAGTATAATTTGATTTGGCTGGTATTTTCGGAATGTTGAAAATTCGATAGTGTAAGAATTTTCTGGTTAATTATACACATATAGCATAGTCACTACTCTTACTACTACGTGTCAAAATCCTTTCTCAATGGCCCATCGAAAACAGCCTATCTGATATGTAATATCCCATGTAGAGGTGAGGCTAGATACATCTTCATCTCACAAACCTTGCTTGCGGTAGAACCAACCTCGATGTTGGTGGTTTTCATATATGACATGAAACTAGAAATATCTATGTAATACAACTGCCATTGATAACCTCCTGGCTCTGCTTTGATGATTTTAACAACTAAAATAACAGACCATGTATAGGCAATTGTACCTGCTTAGACCTTAGAGATATTCTCATAGAAAAAAATATAGTGGAAAGCAGCTGCCAGTAAGAAGGTGTTAGAATTCAACAAAACAAACATCATCCTCTTAAGCTCCGTGGCTTCTTTCTCATTGCCACCATGGTTGCAACCCGAGAAAGCCAACATGACAATCTCATATCCTAGATGCAAAGCAATGAACGGTCCCTTTTCTTTAAGCATTTGAATCAACTTATAACCCAAAGCTTCAATCTCTGGAGTAAATTTCATGCCTAAAAATTAATACAGCACCTGAGTCTTTGAAAATTGAGCGGAAGTCTGTTGCTTGCCAAACATGTATCTCTTTTGTTAAAATGTATGATCTTATACTTGTTGAAAAGCGGCAAAACCTGCATATTAGAAAAATGCCCGTCAGATAAGAAGATGTACAGTCGGGAAAAATGGATGAAAATATCAAGTCTACTAATTTTCTTCTTTGCTAGAAGACAACAAGAATAGTTCACATTTCTAAACTAGTCACTGTCTTAGATAGTTTTTAAAACTTTCACTAGAAGAACCATTTATGGGAGGGAAGAAACTCAAACTAACAAAATCAATCCTTCAAACACACCCCCACCACTCTCTCTCCTCCCCTCCCCCTCTCCACGGCAGTCCTCTCCCTCTCCGGCCCCTTCCCACCACTGCTTCCATAACCGAGCTCTCCCCATTCTCCAATGATCTCCCTCTCCTCACAATTCCCAACCCTGGCTTGATCCCTTCGCGCAGCCCAGACCCACCGGAATCAGCTTGCCTCTAACCCTCCCTGCCTCCCTCTCTCACCGGTCAAAGCCCAATTCCCATCGGAAATGACCCTGACTAAACCAGATCCGGCTGCTCGGATAACCCTCCTGTGCCACATCTCTTCTACTCGACCAACGTCCCCCACCCCGACCCCCATCCCTCCAGCGCCACCTTCCTCCCTACCCAAGGCCGCCCCAACCAGCCCTTTCCTCCCCGAATCAGCCCAGCCTCCCTGCCCTCTGCGACCACCACGCCCCCCATTTCTGGCTTGCGGGTGTTCTTCTCACGAAACTGTTTTCTAAGGTCCTGTTCCGGTTTTTTTTGAAAACTCAAAACCAGTTTTTGGAAACCACTTTTTTTGATTTTCAAATTTCTGTTGTCAGTTTTGAAAATTAAGTAGGGAATTGTAAGTACAAAAAATTTCAGCTTTAAATTAAATTTCTATAAAGAGTTGAAAAATTTTCAAAACCAAAAACTGGCAACTGACAACCACCCCGGACAGGGCCTAAAATTTCTACTCGTAAATTGAAATGGATTTGAATACTGTGATTTGAGGTAAACTACCATTAATCAGGAAAAAGATGATCTAGCAATGGTTCCATATTCCATGAAAGGAAGCTAGAAATTGAATGGTTGGAGAGAGAAAGTAAGACAGAGGAGGGGAAATTGGGAAAGGGTAGTTTAGGAAATTTTCCGATTACGTTAGTAATTTTCCGATTATGTTTAGCAATTCCCCTCAAATATTGACAAATGAAAATAAAATTCTTTGTCTTTTATTTATTCATGTGCGACCCCTTCCCAAATGAAGGCACAATCTAAAATCTACAAAAATCTAGATAAAAAATCGAACTCACATCATGTTTTCTTTCATTGACCTAAATCAAATTGAGCTAAAGAAGAACTAGAACAGTTATGAGAATTCGAGTGTTAACAGCACCATCAACAATCTGATTCCTCGGCTAAGTCAAGCCCCCGAAAATTAATTACCACCACCAAGAACCTCTTCATTTCCTCAAAAATTGCAGGTGATGCCCTCTGATAATCAATTCCAAAAGTCTAAGTAGAGCTCATACCCTTTGATACCTAACTGCCTCAAAAAGTCTATTTTCACCTCACTCGAAATAGCAGCGACCCCATGAGCTAGAAGGAGAGCCCTATCTCGCTCCCAACAATCTCGTGTGATCTCGCCGTTATAGTCGGTAAAAATAGAGGAGAGAGAATCATGGAGCAAGGAAGAAGAAAGAAGAATTGAAGTTGGATAAACAGAAACAGGGAGCAACCACTGATGTGTAGCAACAATTGTCTAATAAAAATAGTTTCTTAGTTTACAATTTCCACAATCAGATTAACCACTGTTTAATGTTTTCAAATATAGTTGCATTATTTTGGAAGATTTCACGTGGTACCCCTGAACTTGGGCGAAATTCACAGCGTGTCCAAAACTTTGAAAACCTTCATATGGTACCCCTGTACTTTGAATTCTATCAAAATGGTAACTTTGCGTTAAAATTTGAATTTTTTTTTGCAAAAATTCCAATTTTACCCCCACCTATATTTTGAACGTTGTAAATAACGGTTCCTTTTGAATTTTTTTTTGTAAGAAGATTATTTGTGGTACCCCTAAACTTTATATTAATTTATGTGGTACCCCTGTACTTTCCAAGTTATTTACATGGTACACATGAAGTATGAATAATGGATGAAAAAAACGTTCATTATTGGTAAGAGTTATCCAAGGCTAGATAAGCACCTTAGCTACATCAAAGATGGTTAGAACCTGTTCTCCTATGATGACTCACTCGTCATCAAGTCTCTCTCTTTATCATGGATTCACATGGCGATGGTAGTTCTTATTAAAGAGGAATTGGAGTTGCAAACAAAACATGCAAATGCAAAATTGACGATGGAGTGTCAATTTGAGTAGAAAATGCAATGAAATTCTCAACCTGGCATTTCATTCAAT
>BSSO01004110.1:0-15129 GCA_030267885.1 Mesembryanthemum crystallinum
GAGCAGCGCTGCTAGCTACTGTCTATGAGCTGTGGAGAGAACGAAATCTTCGTACCTTCTGCAATCAGTCCAAAGATGCAATGCATATAGTGTCACATATTCAATACTTAGTATACATTAGACTGTTTGTATATAAAGATGAGTAACTAGCTCTGTTGTTTTGCCTGTGCTGTTGTTTTAACCTTGGGAATGCCTGAGAGGATTTTGTATTGAGATACTTTTTTACTAAAGGGTATCACATTGATATCCCTTGGATGAATGGAATATACTTACCATTTTTCCAAAAAAAAATTACTCGATGTAACCATTTTTGTCACAAAAGTTTCAGAAACACCCTTTTAAGTTGAAACAACCTCCCAACCGCTATCTCTCTCATTTCTCCTCTCACCACCTCATTTCTCTATCTCTTTTAGAATTGCATTGTTACTACTCATACACCTTACTCCCATGACAATGGAGATATACTCCCATGACAATGGAGATACAGCAGTCAATAATTATATGTTTTTGTTTCCTTCTGGATTAAATTGAAAAGTAAAGTAATGGTGGAAGAATAATGGGGTCCGCTAGACGTCGAGGCCCACCACGAGCCGGTGCAGTAGTGTGGCGGGCAAGATGCGGCAGATCCAATCTTGTTTATTTTGACAGTGAAGTAGCGTAGGTTTTCTTGATAGGATAGAGAAAGAAGGGAGTTTGCAATGGAAATGAGTGGGGGAAATAGGAAGGGTAATTTCGGAAATTTTGGTTACGTTGAGTAATTTACTGGTTACATTAAACAATCTCCTCAAAAAAAACCTTGTACAATAGATAGGAGGGATTGGGAAGTGGCCAGTGGATATCCGACTAACCGTCCTATGATAAAACATTCATTTTAAAATTAAAAGAAAATAAAAGTTAAAGATACAATTATGCCCTTTTCGTTTTAGTTATTTCCAAAGGTGTGAAATGGGGTGTTTAAGTTTGACACCAAAATCTCAAGAGTTCATTTCTAATAACTAGATTTGGCCAATTTGTTCATGTAACAGTGTATGTATTTTAAAATCGATATCAAACTCAAATGACACGACTCATCCTATTTGTCTGTCCTAATTTAAGGTGCGTTTGAGATTCTACTGTTTGCTGTTGGGTTGGTTTGAACTGAATTATCGAAAATGAAAACTAAACTGAATTGTTGTTGTTATTGTTATATTTTATCATAAATATGTAACTAATTTCCCGTGAGGCATGAGAAGCTGTTTATCGGGAGCTGTACAAGTGGAACTTCCTATGCTTCCCCATCCAAGAAATAATGAGGTTAATTTTGTCATTTCATTTTACTTTCAAGGAACACAATGTTGTCAACCAATTTTTACAACTTCTATAGAATTACAATTTATTATGCAAAGATAATTTTTGTAGGGCAACTACCCTTTTTACCCTTATATCCCTTAAAACCCACTTTTCCTCTCATCTCTCTCACCTCTCTCTCCTCCCCCCTCTCTCCTAGTACCAAATTAATAAGACTAATTTGATAAATAATATCTACAAGTATTGGATTATGTTACAATTATAAACTTTAAAAAAAAAGGTCCGAGATTATTATTTTTTTAACACACAAAAGATGGCTGTCCAGAATTCTAAGCCCTACCCCAAAGGGTTGTAGAACTTTCTTGGCCCTCTTGGGGGAGGGCTGTCCAGAATTATTGGTCTTCACCCATGAGGGCCTTCGAACTTTCTAGGCCCTCCTGGGTGAGGGCATATGATTCTGGACGGCCCTCCCCCAACAGGGCCAAGAAAGTTCTATGACCCTCATCCATTATGGTCAACAATTCTGGACAGCCTTATATGTTTGTTGATTTTTTATTTTTATTTTTTTGAAATGCAATTACAAGCCAAGTAAAACAAGTGGCCGAGATAGGTGGCGGCGGCGACGGTGGTTGCGGTGGTGGTGGTGGCGGCGGTTACGGTTGCAGTTGCGGTTGCGGTGGTGGTGGTGGTGGTAGTGGTCGTGGTGGTGGTTGGATAGGTGTTCCACCTTAAGTGAGGAGAGAGAATAGAGAGTGGGGAGAGGTGAGGAAAGAGACTAAATAGGGGTTTAAGTGAGGGGGTAAAAAGGAAAGTTGCCTTACAAAAATTAAAAATGTGCCCTACAAAAACTAACTCCCTTCATTATCACTTTAATCTTTAAGAAATTACAGTTTTTATAGAAAATTGACTCCAACAAACCAAACAAAACCTAAGCATCATGTTGCTTGTTTTGATATGCAGTGGTTCTATCCACCATGAAAAGGGGTCACATGAAGAAGGCAGTTGAGTTAATTTTACATGGTTATTGTCTTTGAATGTGACTTTTTAGTTTTCGTTTTCTTGTTGGTACTCTTGACTGTTTGTGTAGCATCGTTGTGTTACATTTGGGAAGAAGAAGAAGAAGAAGAAGAAGAAGAAGAAAAGGGAATTCCTCTTCCAAGTTCCCCCACTTAAAGCGGTGGGAATTCAGTTCTGACCACCTTAACTTTGGTCCACTCCCTCCCTAGATTTCCTTTTGCAAAACATTAAAAAATCAACACCAAAAAGAGATGAGCAAGCATCAATCCCTCTAGTTGTAAGCCATGTACACATAACTCCAAAATTCCCAATAGCGGTTCAATTCTAAGATAGAATCAAACCACCCCCAACCCCTTTTGCTTTACATTTAGAGCATATAAATTATACCATCCAACACAAAAAAAAGTGCATATTCCACACACAACTTCAACCACAAGTTACAACCAAAAACACTACAAAAACACACAAAAAAATGCCCGGATGGCTCATATTGGCCGTGCCATTCTTTGTCTACATTTCACAAATCATAGCCGATAGTAGAAATAAACGTGCCATGTCCAACACGGTCACTTCCCTTGACACACCCCCTTTGCCTTTGGTTGCCTTGTTTTCCATAGTCTTGTTCTACCTCTACTTGTCAACGTACTTCCCCTACAAGGAAGAGCTCCACCGTGCCTTCTTCCACTTGAAGCTCCTCCTCCTCGTCCTCCCCGCCCTCCTCATCTTCATCATGAGGCATAATTATAGCCCGGGTGATGAGTCGCGACGTTGGTATGTCATTCGGTTGCCCAAACCTGAGCCAGGATCCATCCACCGTGCGGGCGGGTCGCCGTGGGGGGTTGCTCTCTTGGTGGTGTTGCTGTTGGTTATGGTTTCTTATCATTCTGCTGTTGGGTCTCAGTGGTTTCGCCCTCTTTGGTATACTCACTACTATAGGTAGAAACTTTGAAGATGAATATGTTTTGGTGAGTGTTGGTTTTTGATTTGTAGGAGTTTAATTAGAAAAGCTTTCTTTTTTATGTTTCTGGTTGCTTGTACCCCCAAGATGTTGTAAAAAGAAAACACTAAATTTTGGTTCTATGGGCTGTTTAATAATACAAGGTTTTTTCCCCTTAGATGCTTTTATTTAAGGAAGTAATAGATGCTTTCGTCTATTGAATATGGTTTCCAATTTTCAACCACGAAGTTTGGGTTGTGAACCTTTGTCTTTATTAGCAAAACAAAAACAATCGGCTATGCTCCTACAAATATGAGATTTTTGACATTTTTGTGTTATTACTTAACCTGTGACAAACATCTACAAGTGTAATGCGCGTATAGAAGAATACGATATTGAAGATTTTAATCTCTTTACTGAAGCGTGATGTTAGTCATTGTTAGATGAGATTGTCGTTACCTTGGGTGAAGCTACCTGCTGATGACAGTCAAAAAATAGTTCAAAGTTGCGCAACAGTAATAAAGTCTATAGATAGTTTCTCAATACAAGCCGTAAAAGCTCGCAAGCTTGAAAATAAGCTGAAAATTTGTTTATTGCCGAACAAATCCCTAGGATCCACTCATAGTTCGTAGGAGCATAGCAGATTGTCTTACCCTTTTCTGTCTAATTGAAACAAACAAAGCATGATTTTTAGTTGAGCTCAAATACACCATGAGGTATCGCACATACAATCATTTCATTCAACTTACATTCATCACAAGCAAGTGATGAGAGTTCTAAAAGAATCAGACATTACAAATGCTGGGTTACTCACAGGGATTCTATACAACACAAGGGCTTGTCGCTGTCGCTGTCGCTGTCACTGTCACTGTCACTGTCTCTCCTTTGGGGAAAGGGGTGATTTAAATTTACATGGATAAAACAAATACATACTTCCTATGTAAACAAACGGATGTTCCCTAAATTACAGCTGCAGCCATCACCAAAAAATGAACCTATATGACCTGTAAGAGATATATATACGAACTACCATTCTCGTGGAGACACTAACAAGTAACAAACAAACATGACAAGGAAATGTTATCTTCCACGAGGAGATTGGCTCTTCAACTTAGGTATTTTGAATTGAGATGTAAATAACTTCGGAGTCTCTTCCATGGCGACAATGTCGGCTTGTTTTCTCTTTGACCGTCTAACAACCTGGTTGTAGAAAAAGAAACAAGTTACCCTGAAACTAGCAGCACTAGAAGAGTCTGTTCTGAAACAAAAAAAAACATGAGCTTTTACTTCAGAAAATACATTTGGAAAACAAACTGAACATGGCTGAAGCAATAAAAGGAACGGAAGGCATGAGCGAACACCCCTGGCCCTACCCCATCAAAATCCAGGGCACTGTCCAATGACAAAGTTCAAAGTCAAATACTTGTAACATGTCTCAGAATCTGAACTAGAAAGCTCACATCTTTGCTTATATTCATTCACATGGTGATTTGTCTATGGGACAAAATCCACCAACGTTGCTGAGGGAATTTTTACTCTGTTTTCCCCCTGAGGAAGGAGCTCCAGGAGCCAACATCCTTGCAAGAAATTACTCGGGAAAAACATGCTTTTCATATAACCCACATTTTGCAGATAATCTACCCTAAAGACTGAACGATGGTTGTAAAAGAGGAGGTCGAAGGAGGAATGACAGACACCTATGTTTCAACGGAAAAAGAACAAAGGATAATCCTTTGAGCTTTTGTGTGTTATGGTGTGACCCACAGAGAGCGAGACTTGCAATTATGCCATAAGACAACTTGAAGATGCTGGTGAAATGGGCAAGCCCAATTAGGAAAAACAGACAGCTTGGAGTTAAAGCGGAGACAGAAAATGAAAAAGTTAACAGTGGAAACAAAATAAGAAGGGAAAGGGGGACACTAATAAAGAAGAATCGGATAGAAATAGGGAAGATACAAGATGGATTAAGGAGACAATGATCAGATAATATAGAAACGTAAAAATATAGAAACGTAGTTAGAGAAGTGAATGTTCAATGCTTGGCTTGGCTGGCGAGAAGTCTTGTAAGAGGATCAGAGTATCCCATGGTGGTGACGACGTTAGGATTGAAAAGAAACTCAGATTAGTTCTCTATAGTAAAGGTAAGAGATATGGGCAAACTCTGCTTTGTTCTGACTTTTGATTCAAAAGATGTCATCGAGTGGGTATTAGAGCAAGATTTGGAGCTGCTAGAAATGCAAGTCTCACAGGTGAGGAAATGATATTGCTTATGACAGAAGTAAAATGAGAAAACTATGGTTGAAGTATCATGGAGTCCCACCTCATGCTTGATCCAAAGCTAGACGTTTAGTTAAATTCAGTTATCTTTTGGAGACGTTTTTTCTTTATTACGGAGTCGATCACGTCCTTAGAAATTAGAATCAGCCAAAGTTCTATTTGATACTTCATACCAAAAGTTCATAGAAGAAAGATATTCTCAACAGTGGATAATTCAGGTTTCAACACATATATCAAAGATACCATTAACATTAAAAAATTGCCTTGTCTTCCGGCCCTTAAAGAAGCAGATAGAGAGAAAAAGCAGCAACTCTCTTGCAGGCAGAGTCCTGGTAATCGGAGGCTAGGTCCCTCGGTAGCCGATGTTAACTGCTAATTTAGTGACGAGGCCTTTAAGACTAGCAATGAAGAAGAGTTGGAGGGAACACTCTCCCAATTGACCTAAATGTGGGGCGGCAGATAATAGAAACCCACATTTGAAGATGGCGGGTGGAAGAAGATGGAGAATGGCAGAGAAAGCTTCAACCAACTCAGAGAGGAGAAATTATTGCAATTTTGTCGATATTGATACAGGAGATTACGAAGGATGAGTTGCAGGAAATCTTGGAAAATTTTGGCAAGGTGGTTATGTTATATTTATTCACCTCAAAGAAGGTGAGAAGACACAATATTCTTTGGATTTGTAAGACTTGGAAAGGAAGAGGATGGAATTGAAGCAATTAGAAGAACAAGAGTAGTGTTGTTGAAAGGAGTACAAATATTCGTCAAGCAGGCTAGTTTGCAAGAAATTTCCATGGTATGAAGAAGGTGAAACATACAAAATTTTTATTTAGATTTTGTACGATTTGGAAAGGAAGAGGATTGGATTGAAGAAATCAGAAGAACAAGAGGAACGCTGTTGAAAGGAGTATCATTTTTCATCAAGCAGGCTATGTTTGCAAGAAATTTCCACAGTATGGCAAAGGTGAAACGACAAATGAAATTTTTCTTTAGATTTGGAAGATGATGGAAATGAAGCAATTCAGGGATGTTGTTGGTAGAGGAAACTCTTTTTGTCTAGCAGTTTTGCAAAAAAAATCCATGGTATGAATAAGGTTAATAACCAGAGGCATAATACAAAGGCAACACAACCAACATGGCAAACCAAGGATTTGAGGCAGATTAAGCACATTCGGAGGCCAGTTTGTAGGCTAGATGAGGATAGAGGTCAGTACTTGATTTTTAGTCAACAAAAAGGGAATAAAAAGCATGATGATAATAGTAAAAAGTAAAAACAATCAAGATGAGTTACAGCTTAGAACCATCCAAGGAGAGGTATGTCCTCGTAATTTGGCTTGGCTCAAAAGAAGTGTTATTACGGAATCATCTATCCCCATTGCTTCTGATTAGTTATACTCTAAATTACTAAATGATTGGAGAGGTTTGATGAGAACGAGAAGTTTCGGTAAATTTAAAATTTTGCTCACATATGAGACTTAGGCTTATGAAATTATGAGAGATGTACTAGAAACTGGTAAAGACACATTGGAAGGTTTTGTTGAGATAATAGAGGGGTCTCAATATGATAGGTATAGATAATTTTTGATATAATTGGGGGACATGGGGTGTCGCGGTTTGCCTGGGTGAAGAAACAAGCTTGGAGTTGAAATGGAGTTTGGAAAGGTGCTTATAACTTCGTGTTTGTCTCTTCTTTTTTTTTCTTTTTTCTTTTTTTCTTTTTTTGGGATATCAAGGAAACCGTGACATTTTTGCCATTACATTCAATTCAAAATCAGCCTCCTAATAAACCCCCTAATAACCCAGCTGCCCTAGTTGGTTTAGACGAATCGTGGTCAACTCCATTGATAAGAAGAATAGTGAGGCATGATCTTGAAAACAGATTGACATAGTTGAACAAGAACTTCCAAGAAAACAATCGGGAGGAACAAATAAAGATTCTTTTGATAGGCAGGGAGCTCAAGAAAAGTATGAGAGTTTGTTTGAAAAGGGGCAAGTGCAAGTGATAGATAATGGACTTAATGATAACTCGATAATAGAAGTTCGAAGAGCTCTTTAAAGATGCAAATTTGAGTCGAACAATTACAGAAGAAGTTAAGGATAATCTAGAGGAAAAGGCAATAATTTCATGTTTAAGAAAGAATAAAAATCTTAGGCGATCATCTGGAAAAAGATTGGGAAAAGCTGCAAAAACACAAGGAAAGGAAGAAGGATGGTATTCTGAAAGGAAAGGAAAGGAAAGAAAAGAAAAGGAACAACCTTAAGTCGGACGAAGGAGATATTTTCTGTAGAGTCAATTATAAACAGTAGTGACAATGAATTGGGCAGCGATCACGAGCAGGGTAAGAAGACATGGGAGCTAGGAAAAGTGTTAGGTTTGATGGAGAAGAATGAGAAAGAGGTGATTGAAGCAATATCTCAAGTGACAAGTGCGAGTTTAGCTAAATGGGGTTGTGAAGATTTAATTGAATACTACGACTGTTCCTACAGCTGAAAAGTTGGAAGGGAACGTTTCTACTTGCTAGGGAAGGAAGAGATAAGCTATGAAGAGACCGCTTGGACATTCCACAAGTAAAAGTGTTAGGTTTATGGAGGAGAATGAGAAGAAAGAGGTGATCGATCAATATCTCAAGTGACAAGAAGTGCGAGGTTAGCTAAATGAGGTCGTGAAGATTTAATTGAATACTATGACTGTTTCTACAGCTGAAAAGGTGGAAGGGAATGTTTCTGCTAGCTAGGGGGGGGAGGAGATGAGCTATGAAGAGACCGCTTGGACATTCCACGAGTGTGTTTTTGCTTATGTTCTATCCTTCTTTTTTCACTTTAGTTGTTTTTCTATTTCTTTTCTCTGCTTTGTTTTTTTTAACTGCTTTTAAGCATCACCTGTTTGAATTGGTGTTTGCTGGCTGCACATTGATGAGAATGAGTTTTGACTCATTTTACAAAGGAGGTTGTAAAAGAGACTCCTGGTGAAATGCAAGATGAGGTATTCTGAGATAAGGGAAGATAGTGTTCTAGGAAATATCAAGTGCCAACCAATGGAGAAAACACTCTTCTGCTTTTGGCAGCCCTATGGCAATCAAGATGCTAGAGAAAATTAATCGGCCACAGAAACTAAAACGGTGAGCTGGAATATGATACCAATAACGAGGTGATATGTCGACATCCAGCAGTCAGAGAGAAGGAAGATAACTAATCACAGAGAGATAGACCATCGTCTAATTATTCCCCATTTACAGTCTCAAGAACAGAAGAAACTTCACTAGAGATTTCACCAAGAATTCCTCTGTGTGGGGGGGGGGGAGCAACTGCCAGAACATAGGCCCATTTTTTAAAATAGCAAGTAATGCAGGGTGTTGGCCCATTGCATCATCAAACCCAAACCTACACCCCTCCTCCACCAATTATAAAAAACAGGGTCCAGTCTGTTGTGGCCCCTCCACCCCCCTTAACATGGATGCAGAGCCATGCGTTCGAATGTAGGACCTCTGGGGAAGACAGTCTCTACAGCAACATTGAGCTACAAGCTCTTTCGCACCACCCAGCCATTTGTTAAAAAAAGATTAACCCACCCACCCCCATCAGTGCTTCTAAGATTCAGTCAGATCAAGCTGATCAAGCTCAAACTGAGTTGCTGTCCACCTCAACCTCAAGACCACGTTACAAGTTTAGAAGAAAAAAGGATGAACAAGTAAAGGAAGAAAGCACAGAGAGAATTGATTTGGAAGCTCAGTAAAGGGAAATGGTATGGATTCATCAATAATTATGGATTTTGCAAAAACGTGGGGGTTGGCTTTTAAATGCTCTGGAAAAGCCCACTGGTCAAAGGATTGATAACATACTGGAAGAAGAAAGGGTTATCTTAATCCTCAGAGATCTCTCAAAATGAATCCAAGTTAGAGGGTGTAGTGTATTGGAGAGGGCCAGAGGGGTCGTCCATAGAGATTGTTGATTACTCTGAAGGTTTAGCTAGGTTAGGTACAGAAAGAGAATACCTATAGCTTAGGTAGCATTGAGATAGAGGAGTGTGGTGTATCGGCGAGGCCCAGAGGGGTGGTCCATAGATATTGTTAATTACTCTGAAGTCTTAACTAGGTTAGGTAGCTTTGAGATAGTGCATCTTCTTATATGGAAATTGAAGTTAATAAGGTAATGGTCCTCCTAGCTATTCCGAGAGCCTTTGTAAATTGTGATTGATAAAAAGTGGGTGTAGAAGGGAGAGTGATGATTAAACCGGACTTCCTGTTAGAGATAATTTGGAGCAATGCTAGAAGTTCTAGACCTCGAAAGATGGCTTCAGTTTCAACATCGAGCTATATGAGAAGATTGCTCTCAACATCTATTGTCTTTAAGGGAAGAAAGTCGAACAAGGTTGCTATAGGCTGTGAAATAGGAGCTGCGGAGGCAGGCTGAGTTCCTAGCCATATAGGAGTGACTTGGCGAGGATTGTGGGTGGTATTCACAAGCAGGTCCCTGAAGGTGCAGTAAGTTTAGATAAATTCTACTTCTCCCTTTCATGTGAAATCTATTTTTTGAGGAGTCTTGTGTCCATTGGAGTATGGGTGTTAGGACTAGGAGTTTGTAGGTAACGGACTCGTTATTGCTTGCCTTAAGTAGGCTTAATAGAAAGAAATTGGTAGTGTACAAGCTATTCAATCGTATTGAGAATTTCAATCATTAAAAATAATAATTCTGCAATACATTTCCAGTCTGAGAAAAATCATAAAGAATTGTTGACATTCATTCATGCTTGTAGTGATGGTCAAACTGCTCTCATATCCATGCTTATATTGCACAGGACTACAGGAGTGAAACATGAACAAAAGTAAGGGTACTGTGGTAGGCCATTTAGATTGTGGCTACGATAAGTCAGCACAGAAGAAATAAGCAATTATTATCCCAGAGGCAATTCTTCAGCTAGATGAAGATATCTACCCTTTTTATGGAAGCTAATAAATGCATTAACTTCTTGCACTCCCAGTTTCTCACATAGTGGGTATGCAAGTAGTTAAGTGTGGAAAGCATTTACCAATACTAAACAGCCACATGAAATACCCCCTTAGAACTACTTACAGATATGTTTTAGTCCAGGTTCCCAGTAGGGCAGACAAAAGTTGGACATAATATCTGTCCTGACTGTCCTTTTAGAAAAGCAGATAAGCACTAATACCCTAATAACCAATAAGTTAGATAGCTAATAGAAGCTGGGGGGACGCAAGGAATTATACAACCATCTAGAGTGACTTACTTGCTCATTGACCAACTCTGTAGAAGTTGCTTCACTTCCTTTACTCCTACCATTTCTGCCTCTTGATGATGATGGTTCACCTGTGCAACGCTTTAACACAGGCGTATCAGCAGCAATCTTCGATCTTAGCAACTGTAATTCCTTAAACAGTCTTGACATTTCCCCATCTTTTCGGTTTCTCTCAGCCTCCAACTCAGCAATTTTGGTTCTTAGAGTTACAGCTGTAGCATCCAACTGCTCAGCAGATGCTTCTTCCTCCTGAGCTGCACTCTTTCTGCTCCTGGTCTTCCTTCTGCCTGTCAATCTAGATGATGATGGTTCGCTTGAGCAATCCTTAAACACAGGTGGACCACCAGCACTTGCAGATTGCAGCAACTCTAATTTTTTTGTCAGTCTAGAGATTTCTCCATCCTTTTGATTGAACTCACCCTCCAACTCAGTAATTTTGGCTCTTAGAGTTGCAACTGTAGCATCCAGCTGCTCAGCAGATGCTTCTTCCTCCTGAGCTCCACTCTTTCTTCTCTTGCTCTTCTTTCTTCCTGTCAAGCTAGATGATGATGGTTCGCTTGAGCAATCCTTAAACACAGGTGGACCAGCAGCACCTGCTGATCGTAACGTCTCTAATTCTTTTGTCAGTCTGGAGATTTCTCCATCCTTTTGATTGAACTCACCCTCCAACCTAGTGATATTGGTTCTTAACGTCATAACTGTGTCATCCTTTTCTGTATTCGACGATTGCAATTGCTCCATATCAGCTATGAGTTTCATGACCTTCTCATTTGCTTGACTAATTTCATTATTCTTAGTCTGAAGTTGATTAGCATAATTGCCCTCCATTTCTTTGTACTGATTCCAAACAAAGCCTATCTCCGCCTGAAGGGCAGATACGTCAGAACTATGTTTCACAGAGAGCTTCTCATATTCACGTTTTAACCTTGCCACTTCTTTTTCTAGTGCCTTACAATGATACATAGATACCTCCTTTGAAGAGCTATCACTCCCACCTTTTGCTTTCAGACTTTCATATAGCTTATTTGGTGATATGTCCTACACGGCAATAGACAATATGGTTAGAACAAAAAAGGTAATAACTTGCAATCAAGTTACCAACAGGGAAAAACAACTTCACAGGAAACAAATGCAATAAGGTTTACCTCGTGATCGGGACATCTATGTGACAAGATGTCAAACCAAGCTTTAAAATCATTCAATTCACTCTCAGCATGTTCTGTATGTTGACACAAAGATACAACAAAAGCAGAGTCAGTGTACGAGCAAAAGTAATTTGGAAAACGTGCACCACACTATATACTAATTGAGAACTTGGAGAAAAAGAAAGCAAAAGAACTGAATGCAGCATCGTCAAATTTTTAGCTAGCACAAAATTCAAAGAGTGACAATTTTACCATTTTAAAGCCAGCATTTAGTCATTAAGATTGCTACCCACAAACATGTGATAAACCATTCAATGTGCAAATCAGTAAATCTAACAATTAAATTCTAAAACACAGAAAAATTGACAAATCACAAATGCTTATCTATGTTTCTACCACAAAAATAATAAGCAAAGGCAGACATTCACGCGTAGGGAATAGGGTAGGTCCATTTCAGTGTTTCCATTTTGCATTCAGTACGTTTTAGCTGATATAACACACCTTTACTATCAAAAAGCGTTCGCATATAGAGCTTTATTTACTCATTGGGTACCCAATTATTCACACATAGAGCTTGCAGATGATAAGCTTGTCAGCACCAGTGCTACTCTTTGTTAACAATGTCAAGCAAAATTGTATATCCTTAAACTGTTAGTTTCCCAAATTCATTATTGAAATAGTTCACTTGATAACTTTTATGTTTCATTTTTTTTTTTTTCGAATTTGCCTTGGAAGACTGGTGGCAAGAGAAAAACAACAATAAATGTAACCTACTAGTATTTTCAGAAAAGAGTGATTATATTGGGATGCCCCATAAAATAAAAATAAAAAGGTGACACTTATGGACAGAAAAAGTACTTGCATTAGGAAGATAATTTACCCCAAAAAAGAAAACAGATTTCCCAATTAACTAATGAGAATTCAGGCATTATACCACCAACTTCAGAACTTCCCAGTTTTTTTTTTTTTAATTTCCTTTCTTTTTTGTTTGATGTGCTGAACTTCCCACACATGGAAATTAAAAAAAGATCAGAATTTTGCATCAAGAAAGAGAAAAAGAACTTGACAAATTACCTAATTTACGCTTATAAGTAAGAGCATCCCTCTGCTTAGAACCCACAAGCAAACCCGCCTTCTTAGTTTCCACCAATTTCGACAATTCAACCAACGAAATTTGTCTCTGCATCTATAAAACCACAACACTTAAGCTTTACAAACCCTAAAACCCAAAAATTCGAAGTAAAACAAAAAAAAAAAAAAAAAAAAAAAACCCTAAAAATATCCAACAGAAAAAAGACGAAGTACCTGAGAAATTTGATCTTCTGACATGAGAACATCGGAAACCCAACGGTCGTAAAGATATTTGACCCGTTGTTCTAGAAGATTCCGCTCATCAACGAGAGAATCGAGTTGATTTTGCTGATTTCGAAGCATGAGCTTGAGAGCATTGAATATCACCTCCCATTTTTCGCGATCTGAGGCGACTCGCCTTTGTTTCTTCTTCGAACTGCCCATAGCTCAAGAGAGAGAGAGAGAGAGAGAGGAAATCGAAAGATTCAAAGAAGAAGATGATGATGAAGAAGAAGAAGGAGAGAGAGAGAGAGAGAGAGAGAGAGAGAGAGATTTTCAGTAAGAGAGAGAAAGGGAGTGTGTTGAGAGTGAGGGGGAAAAGGGGAAAGGGCAAACGGCTTTAAAATTAAAAAATGACCGTTAGAAGGACGCTAAAGATTCAACGTCAAATTATGTCTTTTTTTCCTCTCTTTTTCCTTTTTTTTTGGCAAAACGCATCGTTTGACGCTGCAAATGGCTAATGAAGCGCGTTGGTGTTTGACGGGATTTACCTCGTGCATGGGGCTCAAGTATGAAGCTTGAGTCAGCTCTCTAAATACTTCTTCTTGGACTCTTTTCTCTAAGTGAGCTTATCCCATTGTTATGATTTGCTAATGTACTCTTAATTAGATCCATAAAAGTCTATTTTCAGTCTTTGTGGTTATCCTAAGACTCGGTACCCTCTACACTCCAAGAGTCAAAGGGCTCCAGCGTATGTGCCTACTCATTAATGTAATTATAAATAGCTAGCCCATGAGTTTTAAAATTGTACAAAGTGCAACCTTGGGATATATGGCATCATTTTTGCGATGATATTCTCCCAAGTTGTCATGTTGATAATGTGATCTTGAAAGATGTTGGTCATTTAGCGGAAGGTTGAAACTGGAGTACAGTTTCAAGTTTGAAGAAGAAAAGAGCAAATTTAAGCAAAAGCAGAAACCACATGCAATGACACAAGCTAAAACAGAGAAACGCAAGTGCCACAATGTATAAAATATATATTTGTATCATGATTGCTAAACACATAACTATGTTCAGTAAACTCATCATACTTTGCTCTACTATTCTCAAAATGTGTTGTGGTTAGTAGCGTTCAAGAAATTTCATCCAAATATGTTGGGGTGAAAAGTTCCCAACAACACAAGTCTTACAAAATAAGTAATCTGTATGTGGGTACACTTGCAATCTTTAATTTAAACACGTTATACTATGCCCATACATGTATTTTTTTTTTTTTTTTTTATGGGGTGGTTGAAATTTATGCCCATACATGCATTATAGGTTTCAAAACATTATATTCATCTTATTAACGCATTGAATTGGTATGGCATTAGAGACACGATTTTCATCATGCTCATGGTTTTTCATTTAGTTATCATGTGGTTTCTTTTCTATCCCATATTATGGCTACATTTCCACATACAACCTTTGCTTGGCTCAATTACCACATCTTCTCATCCGAGGTTCGTAGCCCCTTTGATCTCCCAATCGTTACCCACCTCTACTTTAGCGCAATTCATATAGTGAACTGAATTGGTGATGTATTAACCGATCCCACCACTTAACCCGATAGTCTCTATAGCTAGTCAACTGA
Source organism: Mesembryanthemum crystallinum (assembly GCA_030267885.1). Taxonomy (NCBI): domain Eukaryota; kingdom Viridiplantae; phylum Streptophyta; class Magnoliopsida; order Caryophyllales; family Aizoaceae; genus Mesembryanthemum; species Mesembryanthemum crystallinum. The sequence continues at coordinate 14,841 of BSSO01004110.1, forward strand.
AACTTTCTCTTCCATCATTCTTCCACTCCATCCAATAATTACTCACTCTAAGGGCCCGCTTGGAATGGAGGGGAAAATCAGGGGGTAATGGAGAAAATTAAAGTGCAAAATTGAAGGTTGGAGGTGGTTGTGGAGGAAAATTTATGGTGGAAGCTAGGAGGAGTAGGAGGAAGGATGTTGTAATACCCCAAGGATTTGATGGTTGAGGATTTAGCTTAAATGGATTGATGGGTACTACTCATACCACCAAGGTGCATCTTCTTTTTAGGGAGCTCATTCCTTAGAAACT
>BSSO01004112.1:0-15117 GCA_030267885.1 Mesembryanthemum crystallinum
TTTTTTTTGAGGGGGGGTGGTTGATTATCATTTTCTATTTTTCTCTACATATCCCCACGCCCTAAAAAGAATTACTCTGATTATCTCTAGCTGAACTAGCTATGTGAAAAACAACACCGCCCTCTGTTCCCTTGGAAAGAAGAAAAGGAAAAACAGGACCACAACGAATTGCCATAGGAATCTGAGCAAGGAATTAAGAAACTTTCGACTGTTCAATACCTAAATCTTAACCGGCATCAAAATCGTAATGTTCTAAAGAAAGGGAATGACTTAATACCTCCTCATCACTCTCATCTCCAGCTGCATTCCTAATTCTTTCAAGATGAGGATCGACAGCATCATCATCATTACTACGGAGAACAGCAGAGACCCCACCTTCTGTACCTTGTCCATGACCATCTCCTAAATTCATGATTTTCAAGCCCTTCGAGCTGTGCATGTAACCAAACGAAGTTAAGTCAAATTCAGATAAACACCTACTTTGGTTAAGATCAAAAAGATAAATGCGTCAAACCTGATGAAATCGAACAAATTATGATATTCATTTCTCTGAATATTCCTGAACAGATGTTCCTGTTCTGTCTTCAGTCTTATAAGAAGGTCAAAGTAATGCATGTTGGATCCCCCGGCAACGTGCCGTTGAAACTCCACATAATCAATCTACATATACATGGAGAGGAGGATTAAGTTATTTCAGACGATAGGTAAGTGGGTAATACTAATAATACTATCAGAGCTTCACATGAAAGAAGAAATCACCTCCTCATGCAGAATAAGAGTTGGAGGCTTGGGTAGGAAGAAAAAGCTCTTTTCAAGTGGGTACAGAATACCATCTTCAGCTTTCAATGACGACTTCACAGCATAGCCATCTTGGCAGCTGCGGAATTTTCCAGGTCTCGTGACCTTGGCACTAGATAAGGCTCGCAATATGTTTGTGAATACATCATGAATGAGTCCCTGAATCAAGGGAAACAAGCAACAAATCAAAATTAAATGAATACAAGTGAAAAGCCAAAAAACCCAAACCAAGCCGGCATGAAGTTTTGCAAAAGCAAGTTCACTGAGACATTAACTTAACAAACCATTACCTTATAAGATAGTTCTAACTTATCCTTGTACTTGGTATTCAAAAGGTCCTCACTTATGGACAGGGTGCTTTCAACCACATAATCAGTCTCAAACTGCAAACAGTAAAAGCTTATTGCAGAAGTTTAAAGAGAAGGCAAATCAAATTTGGCGACAAGAAGATATAGAAATTAATATTACCTGCATCACAATATGTGGGTACAACGTTTGACCTTTACGTATAGGTGGATCAAGAGTAATAATAACAAAAGTATGTGGTTGGTTAGACTGCAAGAAAACAAGTCTCACATTAACCATTGCATTTGCTAAAACAGCTGATAATTAGCATATTAAATCTGAGGAGACCTTTAATAACAAGAGAGAGGAAGTTGCATGAGAGAAACAAACCTTAGGAAGACAGAAAAGCCGAACAACACTGCTATACTGAATTTTAAAATCATTAGCCTGGCCTTGGAGCCGCAAGAATGAAAGATGTAGTTCAACACTGTATCGACCCCTGCATTAAGAAGAGTGATTTGTAAGTATTTCATTTGTATCTTTAAACAAGGATAAACAATGAAAAGATATATATAATCAAGCAAAAAAATATTTCATCTGGTACAAACAAACGACGGGGTGGGATGAGGGAACCACCATGCACATAGCATCTACCTTGGAGTAAGGATTGCAATCCCATCAAAGGTGACAACAGCCTCTTCTGCATCTACATCAGCCATAGACCTGATCTCATCGTGGAAAACCTAACAGAAACAGGATGGACGATTGAGGAGAGTAAAACATCACAGCAAATACGAAGTATTCATTTCTGAGCTTCTAAGAATTCAAAAGGAACTCACTTGAGCTGAAGGACGATTTTCATCACCAACAAATTGGGTGTTTGAATTTGGTATGTGAAAACTTATCTCCATGAGTGAATCTTTCTGCAAGAAACAAAGCCAAACAATCCACTTTTAACAATATTTGAACCACAGGCAACAAATATTAAATTAAATGATGAAATTAAAGGTATGAAAAAGCAACCTCATTGGCACCGGTTGTATCATCCACATGGAACTCCAACAAAACATCATTTTTCCCTTGCATCTGAGTTTGTGCGACATCAGCTAAAGATAGCTCAAAGGCTTGTTTTGATCCAACCATAAAAGCCAACATATTACCTGAAAAGAGGATATGGTATCAATAAACTCACCAGAAACAGTACCTCAAGTGCAACATTGGCAATTTGGCATGATAGCAACAATCTTATACTGGCAAAAAAATATCCAAAAAGTAAAGAGCACCACAACTCCCTGACCAATCTTTTGAGAATGAGCTAAAACCTATTAAGAAGTAGGTATAAATGTCAAAGTCCTACATTAAGATTTTGTGATTGAAGTGGACTTAGCTATATATGAGGACATGCCAGTTCACAACAGTGGATGACAAGGGTGTCTTGGGAGAAACAGGCACGCACTGGATTGTTGTTTTCTAAACTGAAGCGGACCAACAGAAGGCTGACCAGTTCATCAAAAAGGCAGTATGGCTAGTTTAACATGGCAGGTGGATAATTGTGTATATGGCAAATGCTCATACTCTCGCAGCCCATTACATCATATTGAAAGTATTAAAGGACATAAAACCCGGTTACCTTATGCTAAATTTATCATTAACTAATTTACCAATTAACACTCAAGTTATCAAAATCATTCTTTATCCCTCACCTTTCAGCTAGCTGCTGTGCAACAAAAGACATGGATGGCAATTGCAATCTCGACCAAATAACTAGTTAATACAAAACCACTTAGAAACACATCAGGGCTCAATCTCAAAGACTTCATGTATGTCACAAGTAATCCCAATTCCAAAACATCAAAGTAGCACAACATAACATCTCCAACATCCACATTCAGCACCCGGGAGATAGTAGCATACAATATGCAAGGTTATAACATAAAATAGTCTTTTCCAATATTTAATTAACACTTTACTTAACTAAGGGGGCAGTACAATCACAGGCCACTCATGTTCATTAGTAAGTCGTGACAATAATCCGACCCCTGGTCTAGTCCAACTTGGAACCTTCTTAATGGCATACCGTTTACTTGGCCTAGTATCCAAGACATTAATTGAAAGGCTGACCAGGACAGAGCAGTATCACTATGATGCATATGCTGTTGATTAAAATTGTAGCCTCCGCAAACCCTACTTTGCAAAAACAGGGGAGGGGAAAGTATTTGTACATTCTCCACTGTTGTTGGCAACTAAACTAACATAAATGAAGACTGTAGGAAAATAAAGAAAGGGGATACTCAATAGTAGTAATAAAGGAAATACTATCCACATACCATTGAAGTCGACCTCTCCCCAGTTATGTCCGCTGACAGAAAGTTGCTTCTCTTCTGGAGTGATGCCACAACTGCTTCGGAAAAAAGTGGTCAAACTTGAAACATCCTGTAATCACAAACAGAAGAGAAGTTTCATAATTAAATATGTCCTCTTGCTGCTCATACAAACTAGATATAGATATTTTTAATATTTCCATCCCAAAGAAAACTATCCCAGCTGATGTCTGTCACTGATAGTCTATACTATACATGATATATGAGGTCCAGTTACATCTCTTAATTTTTTTCTTTTTTAATATTCATCCACAGAACACTTCTGCTTCTTCACACCTTGCATTTCCATCGTAAGGCAGTTCACACCATCGACAAACATTTAGAGGTGAACATCCAAAAACAGACTAAGGTTCATATCAGTAAAAGAGCACAACAAACCACAACAGCTACATAGCCAACAATTTGCATTGGTAAAACCAACAATCATAACCATATCTGAGAAAAAGAATAATCATAAAATTCAAGACTTTGCCTACTTACCATAATCGTTAAACTTGACAAAAATAATTGTAGGAAAAACTTTCAATGAGGTAATTTGCAGGGTGCATTAAAACTGAATCAACTTGAAAATGCACACATGCTGATAAACAAGAGAAAGGTCGGTTCACCTGATCCCGAAAACCAATGAACTTGTAGTATAAACCATCTTTACTGCGCACACCAAGTTGATTTGACCTTGGAACCTTCATCCAGAATATTCCTGCAATATCACTTTTGTCAACTTCAACAGCCTTTCCACCACCCTGCTTTTTCCATAGGATCCCCCCTGAATGAACTCTCATTTGCCCTAGATTCTGCAAGACCATGAGGAAGAAAGAGGAAAAGCCAACATAAACATCACAAACCAGGATCAAACACATTAATTTGATCATATACTAGTAATTGCCTCCATCAAGCCAACATAAATACATGATATTTCAGATGGCAAAGTTAATTGCCTCCATCAAGGCAATCAACCAGATTCTGCCTTGAAACAACATTTTCTCCTTCTACGGCAGCTGAATCTTAGTTCTTTGTTCGAATTTGTTGCCATGAAAGAGTACTGACTTACTAGATCTTTCTAGTCCTCGAGTAACATATCAAACCTAGATTCACATGATAGTTTCCATGAATCCCAAAATGTCATGTAGCAGAAGAACCGGTGCTTAAAGCTACACATCCCTAAATTGCTAATTCTCCCAAACCGTAAACGCACCCACTTCATCACTAGACATAGTTCAACGAACAAAATTAAGGAAGAGATAAGATAGAAGAAGGAACGCAAATGAGTCTCTAGTCTACCAAATGACAACAGAATTCAATCCTGCGAAGGAATATCATTAGGATTCGTCTATTAGGGTTTCGAGATTTCATAAACGATGCATTTTCCAAACATTTACAAGTTCCATTAATACAACTCTTCCATTTCCATCATTCAGAAAGGAAACAAAAAAAAACCCTAGAATCAGATACAACTTCTGAAAAACTAAACGATAAAATTTGTACGAATCAGTAAAATTGCATCCCCATAGCTGCTTCGAATTAGACAATCTCGAGCAACGAAAATACAAACAAAAAAGTTGAGAAAAGTTGAAACTAGAAGGCGATGGAAAAAACAGGAGCAGATAGCTCTAGCGAACAATTAGGGTTAGGGTTGCAGGAAGCGAAACAAAGATACGAAAAGACAAGTAACGAAAATTAGAGGAGAGAGAAAGACTTACAGTGCCACCACGACCTCCAAGAGAGATGTTGTTGAAGATATGGGCATCCGCCATTGTTGCTACCTCGAGTTTCACCGGCGTTTAACGCCGCCGTTGGCCGACGGGGACTCGCGAGAGCAAAGAATGGAGAGAGAGAGAGAGAGAGAGAGAGAGAGAGAGAGTAGAGAGAGAGTGAGAATGGTGAAGTGAGAAGAAATGAAGAATGGCGCGAAGGCTAAATAAGAGTGGCAACACCGTCATTGTGGAGATTGTGGGGTTTGACTGGGTCGTCGCACGCGTTATATTTGGGCTACTTGTTATGGCGGTTTATGCGCATAAGCCCAAGCCCAATAACTTTTAATAGAAAGCCCAATACTTTTTATCATAGGCCCAAAGATATTTCATTGCACTTTATTTTCCAACGGCTAGTTACTAGTATTTGTTTTTATTTTATTTTTGCATTACAACCATGGGTACCCTTATTGCCAATTTACGGCTTTATTTTTAAAAGGGAAAATGATAAAAATAAACCTTTTTTTTTTAATATGGAGAATGATTTTTATTTTTATTTTTTTTGGGTGCAAATATAGAGAATGATAAAACTAAGCCTAAATACAATTATCATTTGTATATTAAGAAAATAAAAAGGGGCGTGGATATGAATAGCTATGTACTTTTGTTAAAAACCCCTAAAAAAAAAAAAAAAAATTGTACTTTTGTTAAATTGAGGTATTATTGCTTCACATTTTTTTTATGGTTTCAAGATTTTTAAACTTTTTGGTATATCTTAGACTTGACAAATCGATCAGTCAACTTGTTTCGAGGTCAATCAAATTGAAATTTGGGTTGAGCTAGTTCAAATTTCTGGTATTTCCCAATCTGATATTTAACAAATTCAACATCAGACGTTTTGGTTTCAAGTAGATAAATACTGGTTTAAAACCCTAATTCCCATAGCATAGAAGCTCGAATGATCATACTAACATCGGTGCCTCCCATCAGGATAGTTTGAAGTATTGAGCTCGATTGACCAAGTATGGCAACTGCTGTTTACATATTTCAATCTTCCAATGTAAAGATGAATTCTCAAGAGGAAAACACATTATTTCCTTAAAATGGTAATGCTATGATCCTATGTCTTCATCTCTCAACCATATGAATAGTGGATTTCCAAGTTATACCAACATCAGGTTTGTACCGTGCCCTCGCTAAAATAGTTCATAGCAGAAATTGCCAGACTGGGAAAAGAAAAATGCCCTAAAGATTCCAGAGGTAAAGATTATGGACAGAATATACATGGAATTAGGAATTAGATACTTCCCCACTTATTATTCGTTACAGCCTAATTTCTCGAGGTACATTGTGAAGTGGAATAGGTTTTTGAACCCCGACGAAGCTTACAGTAAGAACAAATCATTTACATGTATAAATACAGCACCTCCGAGCTTGCTAAATGTCCAGGACCTGAAGCCGTTTCTATTCATCCTGCAAATTTAAAGTTTTGAAGTAGTTCTGTCAGCATTGTTGCACAATGCAAATATCAAGCATCTAACTATAGAATATTTTACATGAATCCGATCACAAATTAGGTAATCATTGTTAACCTAATGACCATAGAAATGATAGCCTATGACGATAATCATACAAATCATAATCAGAAGGAAGCGAACCACAGACCTTGACAATGAAAAGAGTGCTACCATCTGAAACTTGCTGCCCAGGAGCCACCTGAAGCCCGTGGACAAACCCAGAAGAAGGTGCCTTGACAACATGCTGCAATGGAAAGTGAACACGGTTAATAAAATGCAAATACTTGTATGAGATGGATACAGCATGTGGCCGCTGAACAAAAATTGATACTTCAGAGAAAAAGTGATACTTCTGGAAGAAAAAGTTCTTATTTAACACTTATAAGGTGATATATAAACAGCAATACTATTAGGTAAAATTATAATACTTCCAGACAGAAAAATAATTTTGATCACTGCACCATGTGGCAACCACATAAGAGATTGATTGTTGATAAAGTAAGGTACAAAAAAGGTTCACAAAAACAGGTGTACATGGCACTGACCTCCATTTTCATTGCTTCCATAACTAAAACTGGTTTCCCCGCCTCCACTTTAACCCCATTCTTTGCAAGAAGCTTGACCACCAGACCGGCCATTGGTGCCAATACAGCACCTGGGGAGTGAGATGCTGTCTGTGCAGTTGTAGGCCTGTGTCCAGTGTCACTTTCATCTTCGCCAGACAACTCAAGTCCAATTTTTTGGCGGAAGTGATGATACTGGGAACCATGCCAAATATGTATGTGCTTGAAATTATCCTGCCAAATACAAAACAGAAAAGATTGGTTATATTTTCACAGAAAGAGTAAACATCAAATGAATTGGAAAAATTACTATCTCGTCTTATGCAGGCACACACATACAACTCCTTGGTGAACTGACCAGGTATAGTTTCGAAGTGGCATATCAGGGTAAGTTGACTTGAACAGGGGAGAATTTTGAATAGCAATGACAGGGTGACTATGTTCCATAAGCAATGAAATAAGAATAGTTCCACCTTTACAGCATTCAGGTAGCTTCACTTAACTATCCATACCATAATTAGGTAGCAAGAAAAACTTTGAAAAATAAATGCCCCACAACAAGTTTGCAAGTTTTTAGCAGACCCATAGCTGGATCAATGTTTAAAAAACATCCCAAGGGTTAATATTAACAAATATCTAACAGCTGATTTGTTTGTAACTTTGTATCCAACATCCTACATATACACAAGCAAGGAACTCATCTGCACTGCCTTTCTTGTAGGATTAACTAATCATACATCATAGTTATAATATACCAACTACAGCAAGCTGGACAAAAAATCAGTTCTTTCAGAAAGACTTGGCCCAAGGTCGAAATCTTTTATGGCACAGTGAATATCTGTACTAAGAGTCAAAGTTACACACCTTAGTATAAGCAGCTAAAGTCATGTTCACACTTAATCCTCCAGCTTCAATCCTAAAATCTCTTTCGCCTTGCTGCACAACTTTAACTTCCATTCCAGGGAAGCTGCATTGTGGAGCCTGCGGGATTACACCAATATGTGTGAATGCACAAAAATAAACTTAATTGGGAGGGGAGTGGGGAAGTAGGGAAAATATCATTTGACCTTCTAAATCATTATCTTTCTCAAGTAAGACAAGTACCTCAATGAGATAGTTCCCATCTCGCTGATATGTAATGTTTAGTTTCACAGGCACAAGGCCACCTGTGCCACAGTCATTTTCCCATTCAAGCTCCACATCGCGATCAGCGCAATAATTGACTCTAAATGTGGGGTCAGAATACCATATTGAAAGTGAGCTCCTTTCCCCTGTTAGATTTTTTGCTACAAGTAAATTCAGGGGCTTCCATGGCCTCACCAAGATATTGATAAATTAATCAGATATAAGCTTACCCTGATGGATTTCCTTGGCTTTGTTAATTTCCATTTTACAAAGACAAGCAGCTACAAGCATGGCACTATGCGTGGCAGATTTATATTGTTCCTCTGCCAGCTCCGTGTTACTTGAATCAGCAAATAGCTCATCTTTGTGGTGCTCAATAAAATGAGTTTCAACTTGTCCATCTCTGAAAGCACAATGGTTTGCAAGTTTGAAAAGAAAATTAATGTTAGTTGGCAGACCAGCAACCTGTACCAGCAACAAACAACCCTGCAGTTAGCTGAGAACACAAATGCAACAGAAGATGCTACCAGCTAATATAAATGTGCAAGGAATTATAAGAAGAGAAAGTTAAAGTTCATTAAGGCTTAAAGGATTGAAAGCGAAGTCAACAGATAGATCATTAGAGGAAAAGACTATCATTTTCTGAAAGATATTTCGAGATCCAGACATGCTTCATGGCATTACTTTTTATTTAAAACATAGCAATTTTTAGTAGGCTAAACTTCCAAACGTTTTTTGATAAACACGAATCGGACATGTCAAAGTGTATAACACCACAATCACATCATTTTGGATCCCATTGGGATATACATATATTGGACTTGTAGCGTCATTTTTTGGGAATGATGCCAAGATATGAGTAGTGTGTATCTATGAGCATACTTGGATTCCACTCTCTTTGGATGTATCAATGCACACAACTGATGCAGCGTTCAAGACAAATGCCAACTATTCTATCTAGCACGCTCTAATTCAAAACTGACAGCAGAAGCACCAAGAATACAAAAATCCCCCAACAGTCCACCCCAGAATCCCACAGGACAAAAGAAAAAAGATGAAGATAACTACCTCCCCATTAAAGAAACACATGACAACTGACATGGTTCTTAATTTGACATAGATAAGGGAGAATAAATGCTATATCCTTGCAATGTTTTAGGGGAAGCAAAATCTCATGGTGTGCTAGAAAAGCATGTCCCCCACCCCAAGCCTTATGCACCAGGAGGTAGAGAGAAGAAATGTACCAATCTCCAATTAACTCCAATATGACAAGATTGTAAATAAATTGTAGCCATCACTCCACACTAACAGCCTCAGAACATAAAAACATAAACTATTAATTAAGATAAAGTTCTAGATGCATGCCTGAAAGTTTGATAGGCAATCCTTCAATTTAACTAATGCTGCGGCACGGCTTTCTCCCCACACAACAAGCTTGGCAATCATGGGATCATAATGCATGCTAACAGTGTCACCTTCTTTAACTCCGGTGTCGACACGAACTGCACAAAGAGATTGACATAAGAGAAAATATGAGACAATACCAACAAAACATACAGGTGGATGTGGGCCAGTAATGATGCATTCCTACAAGCATAACCATCCAACATTCAGCTAGCCACATCAGACAAGAACACAAACATAGGCGAACAAACTGACTGCACCTGACATGATATCATGAGATAATTATAAACATATTCTGATGAACCCCTGGGAAGCCATCGGAAGCATCATATAATAAAAAAGATTGCATCAGCAATATTATGTTTACATATAGTAATTAGTGAGGTAACAGCACCTGTTTCTGACACTGGAACTGGTCGATAGTGATGAAGAACTCCAGTTGCTGGGAGAAATCCTTTTGGAACATTTTCAGCATATATCCGAGCTTCAAATGCATGACCTGTCATCAATCTGAGATGTTAAACTTATAAGCTTCCAGCAACTGCAATGATTAGAAAACAAATACTCTCGTCAATTCCCTGAAAAGATACCAAAGAAGGAACTCATCAACTCCCTCAAAAGATGGTCAAGCTTGACAAAATTTTAGAATCATACAAATCACCCACTATTCTAGAGGAATTCTGCACTATTAAAAGCACCATGAAAGTAATGAACTAAGTGAATATTTATAGCCCCAACTAAGATCCTTATGCACAAGTTATTTCCTCTATTCTTCCTCTTCACCCAAGCAACCCTATAATCATTCACTTTCCAAGTCCATCTGAGAAAGTACAAATCCAGTCAATAGGTGTTATCATCTGAACCATATATAATAACTCAAAACTGTTGTAGATTATAAGGACTATCTAAACACATACCACGTGGTATTTAAGTGCCAATCTTAGTGAGTACCATAGCATCTTTCTCCTAGCAGTCCAAGATTATGAATTTGCACCTAAATTTGCATTAAGCACTTGATGGCACCAGATCCAAGTATGACAGCAAATAGAGNTTGTTAGAGTGTGGATGTTTTCACCTGACAAAGGCACCTCTGACTGCTTAATAATAGGAAGAGGTTCACCATTTGCAACCCGAATCTGCCATTCCACAAGATCTTGACCAACAATCATCTCTGTGACAGGATGCTCAACCTACAAACAGATGTGCATGTTATTACTTAGCATTATATCAATTGACAAATTAGTCGCATGCTCCAAAGAGGCACGAATAATCCACCTGAAGCCGGGTGTTCATCTCCATGAAGTAAAATTGACCTGAAAGGGTATCAACGATGAACTCTACCGTTCCAGCATTGTAATAACCAACTGCCTGTTACCGTGAAACAGACTATTATGTCAGCAGAGATAAATGTAATAAGAGTAACAGTTAAAGGGGAAACCAACAATCAATCCAAAGAAAACATTATCTAATAGAGAATACAGCAAACCAATTTCTAGCAAATTCCAGACAATACCTTGGCTGCAGATACAGCAGCTTGACCCACTTGAGAGCGGAAGTCATCAGTAACATTGGGCTGCATCATGAAATTACTATTAAAACTTCAGTAGACCTACAATTTGAAAAGTGACCCACAGCATATGGAAAGCAAGCATTACAGCTGGGGCTTCTTCAATTATTTTCTGGTGTCTTCTCTGCACACTACAATCCCTCTCGTACAAATATAGAACATGGCCATGTTTATCTCCGAATATCTACAAGGCAGATTTTACAGGGGGGGAACTGCGAGAATCAATTAGTATGGACAAAAAATTCAACAAGCAGCAACTTTTGTAATGCAAAGTTTGAATGAAGGTTGTATGCCTGACATCAGTCAAAACAATAACTCAGAGAGATTTTCAACACAGGAGTTCGAAATAAAAAAAAGCTCCTTCCGTAGCCAAAAAAAGCCAATATCAATTGAGCTAAAGAGGAGGTAATCTATCAGGAGCAACCTGAACTTCAATATGCCTTGGTCTAGTAATATATTTCTCGAGCAAGATTGTATCTACACCAAAAGAAGCAGCCGCCTCCCTTTGTGCTCCCAAGAATGATTCGACAAATTCATTCGGATTTTCCACAATCCTCATTCCCTAGATACAAAACCAGATGGGCATGCAGGATCATGTCAGAATCCCAATTAAAAAGAAGGGGGTATCTTACACACATATATACTATATAGATCCAATCACCAGTGTGCTCATTCACTGCAGCACATAAATAAGCACAACATAACTGCTAGAAACAATTAAACGCGTGTGTGTCTGTGTCTGTGTCTGTGTGTCTGTGTGTGTGTGTGTGTGCGCGTGCGCGCGCTCTATAAGGTAGTAGGACTACACACACACACACACACAAACACACACACACATAATAGAGGTATTTGGCATTTGTGCCTTTTTACAGCTTAGCAAAGAAGCATATTTCATGTTAAACATTCTCCACACTTGCTTGCCAACAGCATGGCATGATACATTTAACACCAATAAGAAGTACAACGAACACAAAGTGAAGGCACACCTTTCCTCCACCTCCATGCGTTGGCTTTATTAAAACAGGATAACCAATTTTTTCAGCTTCTGATTTCATTAGGTCAATATCTTGATCATTACCATGATATCCAGGCACCAGAGGGACACCTGCTTCACCCATTATCCTCTTTGATGCACTATACATGACATGAAACATCAATTTTATCAGATACTACTACAGGCTTCAACTAACACATACAACACAAGCTATGGATGAAAATTTGCACATCAACGAACTTCATAATATGAGGATAATCATGCAGTATTCACGAAAAAAGTAAATTCCATGTAGATACATGAAGACTGTACGTCTGTAACACAAGCAGCAAAGAAGGCACTTTCTCTTACCTTTTGTCACCCATATCTCGTATTGCAGATGCTGGAGGCCCAATAAATGATAGACCTTCATTTTCACACAGCTGAGCAAACTCAGCATTTTCTGACAGAAACCCATAACCTGGGTGGATAGCCTGCAAGTCAATGAAATAATGAATGGCCAAGTTTCCGTCAATACTACATTTACAAAAAGTACCGTTATTGGATCTTGTAGCAAAAAGCAATTTCTTATTGCATCACCATATTGACATGTTAATCAGCCTACGAGCAGTAAAACCACTAATATTTGTTGTCACTTTATCCAACCACGAGTTAGTGTTATTAGTTGGAAATACCTAAATTGAACATTGACCTCTCACACGGTCACACCTACAATTAGATTCTTTTTGACGTATAAAGCTGCTCTTGTTCAATTATTTTTTTTTTAATTTTTTTGCAAAGTTTTCACCTAAGAAAGCCAAAGAAATTATTTGTCCTTTAGTCGGACCAGGATAATTGTACCATATATCAAAGTCCAAATTCATCATAAGGTGATTTAAGCTATCTACGGGGACAATAGCATTTCTTATCCACCGGAAGCGTGCAAGAGTAATGTCGTATTCCAATTTCCTAGGAATGCACACATATACTGTAATAGTATAATGCTAAATGACAAGTTCACCAGTACAAGAGTCATAGTTACTCTAGCATGATTAGTCTAAAATCCTAAGTGTGGTAACTGTTTAGCGTTCTTAATAACTCGTACAATTATACATCAATTCAGCCTAATCCTACTCTTGTAATCATTGAGCAATTTCTTAAACAAAATTCTACACTAATCTCAAAATCACCTTACAAAGCTAAAAATAGTATATCATCCATCAATTGCAAAAGCACACTAACAAGTAATATCATACACGAACCACTTCATCTCATTTACACTACCACAAACTGAAAAAACCTAACTCAATCACAACAAAAAAAAAAAAAAAACATCAAAAAGTTACCTGAGCACCAGTCATCCTAGCAGCTTCCATGATCGAATTCGACTTCAAATAACTCAATTTCGCCGAAGGAGGGCCAATACGGACAGCCTCATCAGCGAATTTCACGTGAAGACTATCTCGATCAGCATCGCTATAAACCGCAACAGTCCGAATCCCTAATCTCTTCGCCGTCCTCATAATCCTACACGCAATTTCGCCTCTATTCGCTACCAATATCTTCTCTATCATCTTCCTTCCACGACCTCCGCCGCCTTCTCCGGCGGTGTTTTCCGACGACGAAAATCGCCGAGCGAGTAACAAGAACGGGAAACTGTGCTGGTGGTAAAGTCTGCGACGGAGAAAAACTGCAATGGCCGCCATTGATGATGGTAGCTTGAGATGATTGAGAGCTTGAAGAAAATGGAGTTTTCGAATAGTAGTATTTGTGTGGGATTATAGTTGAATCAATGGTGTAGATAACGACGAATGGTGGCAATGAGTTGGTTAGTTAATCACTGTAATGGATTTGGATTGAATTGGTGTGTCATCAACAATTCAACGTTTGATTTTGACTTCTCTCTTCTAGTCGTCATCTTCCCAGTTTCGTCTCCCACTCTCTCTCTTCACTCTCTCTCTCTCTCACTTTTATATATGGGCTACAAATGTCAAAGTGGGCTATAAATGTATGGGCTTTGATTGTGTTGATCTGGTTAACTATTTTAGAGAGGGTTTCAACCAGGTCCAGTTACAAACTTCAAACAATGTAAATTGACTTTTTCGTGTTTTTTTTTTTTTGGGTGGTTGTTCAGTGTATTGACTTTTTTTTTGGTGGTTAAATCTGTCTTTATTTATAGTCAATTCATATCATTATTCAAAAAGTCACCCAATTATTTTAAAAAAAGTGGCACAAAAACTTATTTTTAGGGGTCTTTATCTTGGTCAGTTCAACTTTTGATTAAATTTGAGTGAAAGAATTGTAATATGTGAAAGTCAGTTGCAATATTAAAGTGAATACATAGTGATGTGTGAGAGGCTGAAAGCAAAAGTAAATTGCGTAACTGACAATCGGTCAGTGTGTGTTAATTGTTTTCATTCTTCAATCGGTTTAATTTAATTTAATTTATAACTTTTATTATTCAGTCACATATTATTATTCATTCAATTTCCATTCAGGGCCTGTTCTTTTCAACTTATTTTGATAAGTTTCAGTTCAGTCGCAATAAGTTCATTTCAGTTCAGTCACAATAAGTTCAGTTCAGATCAGTTACAATAAGTTAAGCTTAGTTAAGTTAAGTTAAATCAAGGTAAGTTAAGTTAATGTTATTATTATTATTATTATTATTATTATTATTATTATTATTATTATTATTATTACTATTATTATTATTATTATTATTATTAAAGTTGTAAAACTGTATAAATACATAAACAAAGAACTAAAATCATGACTTTAATGACCCTGAATTATATTGCTTACTTACCCATCAT
>BSSO01004113.1:0-15115 GCA_030267885.1 Mesembryanthemum crystallinum
ATCCACAAGTATCGATCGAGTATCTAAAAAATATCGATATCGGATAAGTATCGGATACAAGATACGTCTGTTAGGTGAAGTATCCATGCATGGTAGCATATAATATACCAAACAATAAAAAAAAAATGGATATTGTATAGTATTTTTTTATCCTATATATTTAAGAGAGTATCTATGGTCATAGTTGGTTGGATCTAAAGCCTGAAAATTGAAAGGAAAAGAGAATGAAAAGAAAAGCCCCATTGGTACTTTTCTCTCTGCTCCTTATTCTATTATCTTCTACACCAATCTTTGGTCAAAGCTCAAATGATGCCAATGAAGAACAACAAGATGAAGATGTACTGGTGAAGAGATCAATATTCCCTCATGACTTCATCTTTGGAACTGCTACTTCTGCTTACCAGGCATCTCTCTCTCTCTCTCTGTTTTTTTCTCTCTGTTTCTCTCTCTGTTTCTTCTCTGTTTTTCCTCTGTTTTTTCCTCTGTTTTTCTCTGTTTTCTCTCTGTTTCTCTGCAACTCTGATTGTTCTAATTTGCGGTGAATTGTTGCAGATTGAAGGAGCTTATCTTGAAGATGGAAAGGGGCTCAGCAATTGGGATGTTTTTACCAAACTTCCTGGTATGATTTCATACTTTACTTTTCCCAGGTTTCAATTCAATTTGCCAGCTTGGTTGTGGTCTTGTAGCAATTAGATTGAATTATTTCTTAATGAATGAATGGAATTGCAATGGATTTAAATAATCTCTTACGGTCCCTACTCCCTACCTACCCAACACGTTCATCCTCATTGGGGTAGTTTATTAGCTTTAGAAATTTGTTTCATGGTTATTAACCACTACTATAATTTATGGCCAACCAATACAAGTTATTCTGATTTTTATTTAGGTAAAACTAATATTGTAATTAGATGGTTACTAATCGTATGTTATAACTATTAGTTGTAACTGATGAGTTATTTGATTGTGACTTTTGTATTTTATTTTTATCTTTATGTTATAACTATTAGTTGTAACTGATGAGTTATTTGGTTGTAACTTTTGTATTTTATTTTTATCTTTAATTGGTCATGACTAATAATTATCAAAAAAGAGTTGGTCATGACTAATATGTGCAAATAACTTCAATTAATTAACGGTTTAAATTTTCCTAATCATTATCAACTGCTAAGATCGTCATGTTATGGTGATTTGCCCTATATAGTGGTTGACAACCACCAGAGAGGCTTCGTTAGCTTTAGACTTTAGTATAATCAAATGAGAGAATACAATGGCGCTAAAAAAAAAATAAAAATAAAAATGAGAGCATATAATAATAAACTCAATCAAAGTTGCTCTATTTAATAACTTGGTTATTCCATCCAGCTTAAAATAATTATCTCATACGATAATAACTCAAAATTAATGATGTACTCTTATCATTATTTAGTCCAAATAACCTTTGAATATTGTAGTATACCTTCTATTAATTACTCTCTCCGTTTTTTTTATATGACGTTTTAGATTTTCGTGTCCAAGTTTGACTATTAAGTTGTGAAAAATTTACTTTGATTCACCATATAAAAAAATATTGGTTGGATTCGTATCGAAAAGTATTTTCATAATATGTACTTTTTATAATTTTTGGATATATATTTTTAGAGATATTGAAAGTCAAAGTTCGACCTTGAAAAGCGAAAATGACAAATATAAAAAACCGGAGGGAGTACCTGTTTAATCCCTTTGATCATGAGAGTGATTGCAAATGACAATACTTTAATAACTGAAAATATTAGAAACAACATTAATAAACATAATGAGAACAATACACAACATCTACGAGAGATTTTGGCCCATCGTAAAACTTATCAGAATTAAATAAGTAGATTTTTTGTAGTTTATAGGGTTACAGCCTAATTATTTGATGAGGTAAGAGTGTGAGACAAAGTGATACCCCACATATATTTCACCATTGCTTATGAATATGTTTTCAGACCATGTTTGAAAATGAGTTATTCTTTCCCTTTCAGTATAAATTTTAGAAATAAGTGGACAAAACAAAGCAAGAAAAAGAAGGCATTAGTCATCTTACGTCTGAAAATAAAATAAAGAATACTGTAGATGTTTGCTAGTTGATCACCTGTGCTTTGCACATGTTCATTATCTATTACACGACTAATTATATTAGTTATTTCAAATATTCATATAAATTTTTTGGTAGAAAAATAGTATTCATATATTCAGTTTGATATATGTACTTGTATATAATCTTTTAAATTGCTCATCTAACTGAAATTTTTAAAAATTCATATAAGAGGGACAACATTAAAATGAGAGAAAAAGATGATGAAATACGTTACTAAATTATTAAAGGTTTAAAAATGTTAGAGAATTCTATGAATTTTAGGTAACCGAAAAGAATCGTATAACCCTTAGATTGCCGTGCAGTGAAACTATACAAATGCAAGTTAAGTTTAAAATTAATATACTGTATTTCTTAATTCGGTGACTAAGCTAAGTAACAGTGTGCAAGTTGATTGGACTTGCATGTGTCAGTTCTACTCCAGCAACTAAGTGTTCACGTAGCATCCTTACACCAAATGATACTCAATCTTAGATTTAAGGGAATCCCATGTGTCGTATTCACTTAGTTTAAGCCATATTAATTGGGACAAATATAGGACAAATATATCTCATTTTGAAATATTTTTCAAATCCGATCCAATGATGCAGGAATTATAGTTTTTAGAGTTGTGTGACCAAGTTATTTTATTTTGTAGTTTGATACAAAATGTTATTACGCAAATTGATTACACTAAATATTATACTTAATTAAATAATAAATGATTGCTTAGGTGGATTGTGTTAGCTTATGTGGCGTTCTAGTTGACTGCTTATGTGGCGTCGTACGTGTCATCCTCGCACGAAAATGACCCAACTTTATATATATACTCATTCCGTTCTCAAATGGAGGTTATATGACACTATTCATCTACGGACTTTGCAGGGAGATAAAGTAACACAAATACCCTTAAAAAAGATAATTGTGACACTTTATACATGAATGGTATGCAAGTGGATATTTTTGTCAAATTTTGAGATTTTATTGTCCAAAAATATGAAGTGTAGCCTTGAGTGAAAAACAGTTTAGAAAGTCAAGCGTAACATTCAATCAAGAACGGAGGGATATATATATTTCAACCTATTAATTCTGCTTTCAATTTAATTTATAACAGTACAATTCAAATCGGCGTAGTCCAGTTCAATTTAATATCGATCAATTTAGTTCTACAGTTTATTTCCTCTCTCACGTATCACTATCCATTAAGCCAAGCCAACTAATGTGTTTCAAATTCCGTGCCGTAACAAAACACTGATGTGGATGTGCCACGCAGGAACCGTACCAAACGGAGACAATGGAGATATTGCTGATGATCACTATCATCGTTACATGGTACTATACTACTATTTCTATTTTTCGCAAATTTATTTATTTTGATACAAACAATAAAATTGTTTTTTTTTTTCACTTCTTGTATAATGATAATGCCAATTTGAATAGGATGACATTGACATTTTGCAATCTCTTGGCGTGGATGCATATCGATTCTCAATCTCATGGTCCAGAATTCTTCCACGTACTGTACTACTACTTTCTCCGAGTTGTCGAAATTGATCAAGTATGAATTGGAGAAATTTAGGAGTAATGGTACATCACATCACAATAGTTTCCGATGATTAAATTTTAAGATGGGGTTCCTATTAAAATTTATCTCGTTTCAATAATAAATATCCCATTAAAATTTATCCCACATAATTAATATGGAATATTTGTTATTAATTAAAACACGATAAATTTGTATGGAACACATATGCCGAGTTTATCAATTGGAACAGTTTGAGATGTAACATCACTCGATGTTGTCAAATTGGTATGTAGAGGTATACTAAAAATGATCCACGTGTCAACAGGAGGAAGGTTTGGTGACGTTAACCCATATGGGATCATGTTCTACAACAAAATTATTGACAATCTCCTTCTTAGAGGTTTGATTCCCTACTCACCTTTTTTACAGCACTATCATTGGCAATCTCCCAACTTTTTTTTTTAAAACTATAAAATTTGAGACACTTAATTGTTTTTAGTTAAAGAAAATTTGGTCTGAAATATCTGAATTATATAAGTATATACTTGGTAACTGGTATGTGAAAAGATATCCTGCTAGCTGATAAATTTATACTAAGAAAATTTCTCTATTGCGATGGTTTTAAAATTTCATAGCTGGGACAAGATTGGTCTGTTGTGTTTCTATTATTATGCCTTAAAAATGAAATCTATAACTATGACAACTCTTTGGGACGAGATTTTCCGTCATCATCCCATCATAAAAGAGGTCATCGTTGTTGTAGATTTTAATTTTAAGGCATAATAATAGAAGCACGACGGGGCAATACCATTGGAAATGTGTCACATTTGCGACGAGATTTTGAACACGTTGTAAGTAAACAAAATTTCATGTAGTGAAATTACACTATATTAGCTCAAACTTTCACACTAGTGTTTTGTTTATTTTGTCATTAGCATTTTATATTCAGTTTAGTTCAACTTAGTGCATTCATTTTAGTTTGGTGTGGCAACTTAATTTCTTTCTCTCATTTATTACAATTCATCATGTAAATTGTAGTTATGTCCAACGTCGTTCAAAATGAATGTAGTCTAAAATATTTAGTTTGATCCAAAAATGAATTTAAACGAATCCCACTAAATTCATTTTTGTTTCATTTTAACAAAAATGAATGTTTATATTCTGATAAGAAAAACAAAAATACATAAAATACACACAAGTATGTATATACCTGATTTTCGCAAAAACTTGTATTAAATCGCCTCATAGCAGATTAGCTGTCCGACCATTTAGGATTTTTCGCTTACTAGCTTTAACGGGAGTGAGACGGATTCGACAAGTTGTCATGAATGTGTTCCAATTTTGACGGGCTTTTGGTTTTTGGACCTTTGATAATATTACATGCCTAACATATACTCCTTTCGTCCCGAAATTAGCTTTCAAAAATTAGGAGGGAACAATATTTTAGGTGAGTTTTTTTAGACCAATTTACCCTTGTAGTAATAGAAGGAATAAAAAATAAAAGGGAAATTTTATGTGAGAGATTAAAGTAATAGAGATATTATTGTGAGAGAATAAAATAATAGAAAGAGTGAGAGTGATTGGAGAGAGAGTGTGTGATTGGAGAGAGAGTGTTTTTTTTTATTGTATTTGTGAGTTAGTGGAGGGGTATAATAGAAAAGTTGTGGGATTTTATGGGTTTTGAAAGCTAATTTTGGGACAAAAAATATAGTGTTTTTAAAAGCTAATTATGGGACAGAGGGAGTATTTGTTTTTTTCACAATTAAGAAAATTTTATTAACTGTTCGGGTTAATTTAAGCATAGCAGTGAATTGTAATCCTCATTTTTTAAGAAGGGTGAAAAAATATACACCAAATCATGTTTTAAAGTTAGTCTACTTTATGCTCTTATAATTTTACCATAACCATAAGATGTGAAAACAGTTATACACTACATATACATTAAAGGCAAATTTCAAAATTCAGTCTCACATGATATGAACCATTTACAGAACGTGGTATAATTAGGAGTAATTTAGACACGGCAAGTGGTAAGTGCTGGCTATATTAGATAAGATGCAAAGATAATAGTATAAGCTCGTTTCCTAAAGTTAAGAGCAAATTTTCTTTATGTCGTGAGATAGCTTTTTTTATTTTTTTATTTTTTTTTTCCTCCAAAAAAAAAAAGCTACTTTAATCTTCCCGAACATAAGCCATTGACATATGATGTGCCTCATCAAAATAATGGTATGTGCAGGAATTAAGCCATTCGTGACAATACATCACAACGATATTCCACAAGAGCTTGAGGATCGATATGGCAGTTGGCTTAGCCCTCTAATACAGTATAGCTTCCCAACTTTTAATCTTCTCTCATCAATATATCGAAAGTCCATTAATTTTCAGTACAAATTTGTACTTATCTTAACTTTGTATGCGTTATTGTTTTGTCCATGTTTGTGTAGGGAAGACTTTGTTCATTATGCCAAGATTTGTTTTGAGAATTTTGGTGACAGAGTGAAGCATTGGATCACAATAAACGAGCCAAATATAAACACAGTTATGGCTTATATTTTAGGACAATTTCCGCCAAAACATTGTTCCCCGCCTTTTGGTAACTGCTCGGTTGGAAACTCGGATTTGGAACCTCTAGTTGCTACTCACTATATGGTGTTGTCACATGCTAAGGCTGTCCAATTATACCGTGAGCAATTTCAGGTACGTTTATATATTTTTCTCAAATTATCATATGTTTATGCAGCTTAAAAGTTATAAGTAGCCAAAAATTAAAGAGAGAATGATGTCCCTATGTTGCTGTAATTATTGTAGGCTAAACAATCTGGAGTTATTGGAATAAGCGTTCATGGCTTCAATTACGAACCCTACAGAGACGATGAGTACAGCCACAATGCCGTGGAAAGAGCCTTTGCTTTTGATATGTCGTGGTATGTGTTATATATACACGGCATTTTTGCAGCAGCTCTTATGTTTCATTATCTTAATGATATTCATTTAAAAATTGGCCGGATAGAACTGAAATGAACGGATCGAATAAATAGCAATATGTGAGAGTAGGGTCCATTCTCCTCAATCAAAATTTAAAATTGAACTGATTGAACAAAAAATTACTCTGTGTAAGTTGAACTAACTTGAGTTTAATTGAATTGAACTGAATTGTAGAATTTAAGTTGCAAAGCTGAAATAATTAAATACTGGATGGTAGCGACTAGCGACGCATTGAACATAACTTGGTCATCCATCTAATTGGTTATTTATCTACTAATATCTAATAAATAATTAGTATTTTAGCAAAATAACGTAACATTTTGCTAAATAAGGGTAAATTAGACACTTTTCTAAGTATAGTTTGTGTTTAATTAGGCTATATTTGGCACAATTAAATGATACTACTTAGTTAATTGCCAGAAATTGGCAAATGCTATCAACTACGTACTAGTCTATTATTTATAAAAATCCTGATTTCCATTGAAAAACACCACAGGAGTTTGGATCCGTTGATATATGGTGACTATCCTTCCCTAATGCGCAAATATCTCGGAGACGATCTACCGAAGTTCAGTAGTGAGGAGGCAGAATTAGTGAAGGGAAGTGTTGATTTTATTGGTATCAACCATTACTCTTCTTTGTATGCTGTTGATTGCTTCCATTACTCTGCTGATTGCCTTGCTCAAGATAATCGTCCCATTAGAGGTTTTACCACCACAACTGGACGTCGAGACGGCATTCCGATTGGAGATGAGGTAATTCGCTCTCTCCTTCACCCCCTTTCTTCACTATAGTAGTATTAGTATATCCATATGTTAAGTTTCACTGATTAGGAGTATCGTTTTGAGTATACAATTTCATCAAAAGAAACTCTATGTTGTTAGGATTTACGAGCTTAGAACACCCTATATACATACAAATATGTTACTTAAATTACCAAACACAAACTACATGTTATACACGGTGTCAAGTCTAGAAATAGTTTTACGTGATGTGGCTTAAATTGGCTATAAGATGTGTGACTAGTATTAGTTTTCTTTTTGTAAATTCAACAATGTGTTTTGTCGCCGATTGGAGATGTTGTCATCACCTTATATTTGGTTAAGTTCAATTTAGTTTCATTTCAATTGAGAATAACAAAAACTCCATTGTCACAGTATCATTAAACTATGTTCTCAAGTTTGATTCCCCCCTCCCTCCTATTTGTTATTTATCTAATGGAAACCACATATATTTGTGCTGGTAGATGGGCTACGAAAGATTTTTTGTAGTGCCATATGGAATGGAGAAGATCGTGGATTATGTTAGATTGAGGTATCCTAACACAACCATATATATAACTGAAAATGGTAAGTGATACAATTTCCCACATTATATTTATTTTCCACAATCTCAAAATGAAGTTTATATTTGAAATCTCTTAGTTTATGCTGGTGCAATTTAAATATATATATGTTACGGGTTTTATTTCAAAACATTTTAGGGTACACTCCGCATGGGCAAGAGTTGTTGAACGATACCAAAAGGATAAAATACCATGAAGCTTATCTTGCAGCTTTGGCCAAGGCTATGAGGTAACAACTTCAACTTCATCAAGACGTTCAATTTAATTTGATGTACTATATGTTTGTCAAATTGGGGAAAATAGACGTACGGGGTGATAGTTGAGACCATTGATATCAACTTTTTTCCTTATCTGTTTTCTAATAATCTGCCATTTTCATGTTAAACTTTTTAACCATTTAGATTAAATAGAACATAGAAGATTGGCTATGGCTACATACGGAAGAACTCGCTAAATAAGATAATTTATAAGTTAGATCAAGGTAAAATAAAATAAAGTTCCTAACAAAAAATCTATCTATTTATAATAAATCACTTACGTCCAGCTAAAATCTTGTCATAAATGTGACGCATTCACGATAGCATTTGTTCATCGTTCTTATATTAATTAACTATGAAAAAAGCTATAGTTACAAACTTACGACGATCCTTTTATGACAGGATGATAATGAGTAATCGTGTCATAAAGAGGTTGTTTTACTTGTAATTTCTGTTTTTAAGTCGCCATAGTAGTAAAAGCATGATGGGCAACATAAGGTCATAGATGCGTCATATTTACGATGAGATTTTAAGCTCGATCGATGTAATAAGATAGATTTCTTGTAGTATGTAAAATCTTAAATTGAGACTACCTAAAAAGCTGAAATATAAATAAGACAAATTGCATGGTTGGTGAGAGTAGAAGAATTAGTTGAAAGCTGAAAAGGTAACTGATCGAGGCCGTAAAGGCAGATGAGAACTACAAAACATAGCTATTGTTTTCATAGATATATCAAGAATATGAGTAACATAATGAATTCTTTATTTACCCTTTTTTTTTTATTATTATTATTGTACATAGGAAAGGAGCTAAAGTGAAAGGGTACTTTGCATGGACAATGATGGACAATTTTGAATGGTTACAAGGCTATGATGCATATTATGGTCTCTACCACGTTGATCGGACGACACTAGAACGTAGTCCCAAGCAATCAGCCAAGTGGTATGCAGATTTCCTTGCTGCAAACAATGGCCAACATCATATGGATGAAGATGTCAGTGTCACCCTCAACTCAAATGTGCTCACCAGTAATATTAATTCTAGCACCTACTAATTTGAATGTGAATAAGTCAGAAAAAAAAAAAAAATTGAATTTGGCAATCATTATTGCATTGTGTGAATGGTTTTGTCATAGTAAATTCATTAAATAGATCATTTGTAAAGACTTGTCTTTTTTCTTTTTGGTGAGAGACTTACACTACAGATATATGGGATAGATATATCTCTAATAACTTACATAGAGTTTGTGTACAACTTATTATTTGTTCTTATGAATTTTTACATGTATTCATTTTTTTTTTCTTATACAAATTAAAAGGTGAGCAAGGAATATTCAAGTCTCCTATATTATTGTGAGCAGAAACTGTTGAATGTAATAGATGTTCATTCATTAGATGCCTATAATGTGTTCTATTTTGGATAAGTTTATCTCATATATAAGGGCTTATGATGAGAATATATAATCTCCATTACGTTTTTTTTTCTTTCTTTTTTATTTTTATTATTATTTTTTGAACAAATTTGTAGTTATGGAGTTTTCTGTATTGCTTTGATTGATGAAGAGATTTACACATATATACTACTTACAATAGGATATTCACAGCTAGCCTAAAAGATAATACAACTCCTAAAAGATAGGGAGTGAAAAGCTAACAACTAGGCTAAGAAGTCTCACACCTAATCACAACAACAAAATAATACTTAGTCAAAGTAACAAACTTAGACTAAGCCAACTTGGAATATTCCCCTATACGCCCCCTCAAGTTGGAGCATGTAAATCACGAATGCCCAACTTGCGAAGAAGAGTTAGAAACTGAGTCGGGCCAAGAGCTTTAGTAAGCACATTAGCGAGTTGATCGCAAGAGCGGGTGTGTAACAATATCCCCGGCTTGAATTTTATCGCGAACAAAGTGATAATCAACTTCAATATGTTTGGTCCGATCGTGAAACACGGGGTTGGAAGCAATATGAAGGGCAGCCGTATTATCACAAATGAGGCGCATGGGCTGCTGATGGTTAATCCCCAATGCCCGGAGTAGAGACTTCAACCATGTTAGCTCACATGCCGTAGTAGCCATAGACCTATACTCCGCCTCTGCCGAAGAACGAGAAACCGTTGGTTGTTTCTTCGTGCGCCAGGAAATAGAGGAATGACCAAACATAACAAAATAACCCGTAATAGACCGACGACTAATCGGACAACTAGCCCAATCAGAATCACAAAAACCAGATAGTTGTAAATCACAAGAAGATGATAAAAATATGCCTTGACCTGGATTCCCCTTTAAGTATCGAAGAACATGAAGCGCTGCATCCCAATGATCAACCCGCGGAGTTTGCATAAACTGAGCCAGTGTGTGAACATAATAGCTAAGCTCTGGCCGGGTAATTGTCAAATAAATCAATCTACCAATGAGACGACGATACGGAGCCTGGTCCGAAAGAAAGAGGCTAGACGAGAGGGCGAGCTTATGGTTTTGCTCGGTTGGAACACGCGCTGGCCGAGCACCAAGAAGGCCTGCCTCGGATATGATATCCATGGCGTATTTGCGTTGACACATAAATATACCCTCAGAATTACGAGCCACCTCAACACCGAGAAAATATTTTAATGAGCCAAGATCCTTCATACGAAAACACCCGCTAAGATAAGCCTTCAGGGCATGAATGGCGTCAGAATTGTTACCAGTAATAATCAAATCGTCCACATAGACAAGAACACAAAGCGAATCACCCTCACGATGCATAGTAAATAGAGAATAGTCAGCATACGTCTGAATGAAACCATAAGCACGGAGAGACGATGTCAATTTCGCAAACCAGTTACGAGGAGCTTGGCGTAAGCCATAAAGAGATTTGCGAAGCCGACACACTTTCCCCGGATAAGATGCGTTAAAGCCAGGTGGGAGGCGCATGTAGACCTCCTCATCAAGATCACCATGAAGAAACGCATTGTGCACATCCATTTGATGGAGTTCCCAATTTTTAGCTGCAGCAATCGCAAGGAGCATACGAACCGTGACCATCTTAGCAACGGGAGCAAATGTCTCGTTGTAGTCGAGACCCTCAATTGCTTGATTACCAAAAACAACAACACGAGCCTTCTTCCGTTCAAGGCTGCCATCAGAATTGTATTTATTTTCGTATACCCACTTACAACCAAGGGCCTTTTTGCCTGGGGGTAAATCAGCAATAGACCAAGTACCATTCCGTTCTAGAGCATCGATCTCCAATTTCATAGCCTCGCACCACCCGGGATCACAGGAAGCCTCTTTATAACTCGTAGGCTCCATATCTGCGGAAATAGCTGCCAAAAAAATACGATGTTTGGGAGAAAACTTATCATAATTCACAAAAGATGCTATGGGATACGGAGTACTTGAAGATGATGAAGTGACGATGGGGGGCGAGGAGAGCGAGGGAGCACAAGCTTGGACGGTATTGCTGCAAATATAGTCATGAAGACGAACGGAAACCTTCTTCGTACGGTGACCACGACCCAAAGTCAGATCAGTGCCCACTGTAGAAGGAGAAGTATCAGCTGTGCCCGGGTTGTCGTGCTCCGGCAAAGAGGACGTGGGAAGGGGCTGTGGGTTGGAGTCAATGCTGGGATGAGAGGTTGGTGGAGGCAATTCTGTTTGTGGAGTGTCAGAGAGAGGTGAATTTTGTGGAGTGGCGGGCTGATGTGAATTTTGTGGAGTGTCGAGCGGAGATGCAGTTTGCAAAGCATGAGGCGTGTTTATAGGAGTAGAAATGGGAAAAAGTGATGAAGTTGTGGACTTTGAATTTAATGATGAGTCAAAAGGGAAATATAATTGGGAATTGGTGGAGTTTGTATTTAATGAGGAGTCAAAAGGCAAAATTGGTGGAGCTGTGGCGTGATTATAGGTGGAAATAGGATCATTGTTTGTATCAGGCATAAAGGCATAAGGAAAAATGTGTTCCATAAATTGTACATCACGAGACACAAAGTGATCCCCAGTATCAAGATCGTAAACTTTCCACCCTTTCCGTTCAATAGAATACCCAAGAAATACACAACGTCTCCCACGAGCGGCAAATTTATCCGAGTTACGAGGTCGTCGAAG
Source organism: Mesembryanthemum crystallinum (assembly GCA_030267885.1). Classification (NCBI taxonomy): domain Eukaryota; kingdom Viridiplantae; phylum Streptophyta; class Magnoliopsida; order Caryophyllales; family Aizoaceae; genus Mesembryanthemum; species Mesembryanthemum crystallinum. The sequence goes on from BSSO01004113.1 coordinate 12,300, forward strand.
GGCATAACATAGACAACCAAATACTCGAATATGATCATCATTAGGTTTTTTGCCAAATAACTTCTCATAAGGGGTCTTTCCACCATTAAGAGGAGTAGGCATCCTATTAATTAAATAACCAGCCCCTAAAATACATTCACCCCAAAACTCAACCGGAAGTGAAGCATGAAAACGAAGAGCCCTTCCCACCTCAAGTATATGACGATGTTTCCTTTCAACACGACCATTTTGTTGCGGTGTATCCACACACGACGTTTGAAATAAAATCCCATTGTCATCAAAATAAGATTGTAACGGTTTAAACTCTGTGCCATTATCACTCCGTACAACCTTTACTGTTTTACCAAACTGATTAAAGACCATAGCACGAAATTTGCGGAAAAGATCATTAACTTCACTTTTTTCTTTCATTAAATAAACCCACACAGCTCGTGAAAAATCATCAACTATGGTTAAAAAGGAATGAGCTCCAGTCGAAGAAGCAAAACGATAAGGTCCCCACACATCACAATGAATTAAAGAAAATGGCTCAACTGCACGACTATGACTAACACCAAAAACAGATCGAGTTTGTTTAGCGCGTAAACACGCATCACACACTTGATTTTTAACATCAGAAATATTGAAACTAGGAACATGACTAAGCAAACGAATAACCGTAGACGACGGATGTCCCAGATGTTGATGCCATAAACTGTAGGAGTCAACCATCTTCACTCGATTTACTTGTGCCCGTGGTGCACCGTGAAAATAGTAGACCCCTCCTCGTCGCTCACCCACGCCAATCACCATCCTCGAAATTTGGTCCTGTATCACACATAGAGAATCAGTGAATATGACTGAACATCGTATATTGTCAATAAAGCGAGCGATGGAAATTAAATTACACTCCAAATTGGGTACATAAAGCACATGGGGTAAAATAAGGCCATGAACAGTTGTGGTTCCTTCATGAGTAGCAAGGGTTACATCTCCATTAGGAAGGCTAACAGGAGATTTTGGAATCATTGATACGTGAGACAAACACACGAGATTGCCAGTCATATAATAGGAAGCTCCGCTATCGAGTAACCAATCTAAACCGATCGACTTACCCGTTAACTGTTCGGTTGGAGAAGAGGTGGGCTTACTTGAGCCGAGTGCCGAGAGAACGGCGCTCCACTGATCAGCTATAAGTTGTGGGATAGGTGAAGGCGTCTGCTGCTGCTCAGACCCCTGAACAGAACTGTCGGCTGTGACAGCATGAGCTGCTGCCCCAAGTGTACCTCCACCTGATCCTCCCTTGCTGGTAGCTGATCCAACGCGACCACCACGACCCTTCCCTTTGCCTTGCGTGAATCACCAGTCCGGATAATTGCCAGTAAGCTTGAAACAACCTGAAATATCATGACCAGCATGTTTACAATGGGTACAATATGGGCGAGTAGTGTGCTCACTGGACTGTTTCGAACGGGCTGGTGTAACCGCAAACGCCACGACCTCCCCTCGTTCATCCTTGGATCGAACGATGTTCTTGTGTCGCTCTTCTTTTTAACGACCATCTGATAAGTCTTGCTCAATGAAGGCAGGATATCAAGACTAAGGGCATGACTACGCAAGTCATTATATGTCTCATCCAAACCCATAAGAAACTCATGGGTTTTTTCAACTTCCTCTGCAGCAAGAAATTGCTTGTGAATATCACATTCACATTTGTTGCATTTACAAATAGGCATAATCCTATACCCTGCAAATTCCTCCCAGAGTTTGTTAAGACGCCCGTAGTAGCTAGTTGCGGATTGACCACGTTGTTTGCAGTTGTTGATGGCATCCTTAAGTTCATGGAAATGCAATGCATCTGGAGTGCTGAAACGTTCCTTGATATCTTCCCATAGATCATGAAATGAATCAAGATAAGTAAGGTTCGATCGTACCCCACTTTCTATGGAGTTCATTACCCATCCTACCAACATTGAATTAACACTATACCAGTCTTCTAAATCATCATTATCAGTTATTGGTTTTGAGATGGTTCCATCAAGAAAACCAAGCTTTCGTTTAGCGCGAAAAGCGTTCTTTAGAGCCGTAGCCCAATCTCGATAATTACTCTCGCCTTGAAGCAAGATACCACAGATATTCAATCCGGGTATGTCATTTGTGGGAAGAAAATATGGAGAAGAAGGGTCATTAATCTTCCTCTTCTTTTCGGTTTTATCAGGCATAATTGGGTTTGGGATTGTTTTGGGGTTGTGTTTGTTTTGTTTTAGGTTGGGTCCTCAAGAAAGAGGCTCTGATACCATGAACAAATTTGTAGTTATGGAGTTTTCTGTATTGCTTTGATTGATGAAGAGATTTACATGTATATACTACTTACAATAGGATATTCACAGCTAGCCTAAAAGATAATACAACTCCTAAAAGATAGGAAGTGAAAAGCTAACAACTAGGCTAAGAAGTCTCACACCTAATTACAGCAACAAAATAATACTTAGTCAAAGTAACAAACTTAGACTAAGCCAACTTGGAATATTCCCCTATATTTTTCATTTTTATTTTTTATTTTTTTAGTCTCCTCAAGCTAATAGAAGTATAAGTATATATAGTGTGAAATGTCGTGCAATGCATGGGTTCATCAGCAGGGGAGGATTTAGAGGGGTGCCCTTGGTACACGTGCTTCACCATTTTTTTTTTTCTAAAAAAAAATTGACTGGGTCAGTGAAACAGGAAAAAGAAAAAATTACTCTACTGGCCCACCCATTATTCCCCTGCTTTCTTCTGGCTGGTTGAGACGTTCAGTAAAACACCTGTCTTCCTCTTCCTTTTCCCGAGGTACTTAT
>BSSO01004114.1:0-15110 GCA_030267885.1 Mesembryanthemum crystallinum
TGGGGGACAGAGGGAGTACATACTACCCATTGGGTGAATAGTTTCTTTGATTGAGGAACTATATTTTTCCTTAGTACCCTTTGCCGTATCATAACAACTATACAATCACTTGAAACAGATTCATCAATAGCTGGATACCACATCAGTGGGTGCATGCAATCTCATACAACTTTATAGTGGCACCTTGGCTTCAAGCTATAAAGTTACCCAGAATGCACCCATATCTATTGTCAATAGTGGTGTTATGCAAATAATGGCTTCACCTTAAAGCTTAGTTTCGTTGGTTTCTGCTTGGAAGGGTAAATAGCTACCCAGAGAGCAGCAAAACAGGTGATTTATAAAATGGATAGGTTCAACTGCTGCATAAAAGATTAAAAGTGTAAAGCCTATGTTTTGTTGTTCGTCAAGATCAATTGTGCTTAGTTCCCAAATCTACTTTATTGACATGCTCTAGCAAATTCCTGAGACTTTAACCTCTGCAGTTTATTCAGATGAAGACGATCAGCAGCAAATCACTGAGAACTAAAGTAATCTCTTCTTGTTTCCACTTTCTAAAACAATAAATAGAACTCAAATGCATAGTTTTCCTTTTATCCGGTAAGGACATCATTTGTTTTTCTAAATTTCTTCGACAAGCTGATTATTTTCTACCTTTTTTTTTTGTTTTTTTTTTTTTTTTTTTTGTTTTCAATCATCTCCTATGTGAAGTTCCTGACCTCTCTATTCCAGAAGGATGTCACTGTCCCAAGACGACCTGCATTAACTATGAGTGAAAAGACTTGCAGCGACACCCTTGAAAAACCAAGAATATGTTAATATTTTAAGAAATTGTGTTGGGAATGGGATGAACTAAAATGTTACTATTGACATTTTGTTAGACATGATGGACACATATCATATATATATATTTGTGTTCCTCTTAAATGCAGTAGCTTCATGCTTATCCAATTAAGTGACAATTGACACGTGGCATACCCAAAGTGTCTTCAATTGCTACTCGAAGTGTACTTGAATCGAGTTCGTCTTCAGTTATTATCCTTGAACCAGCTAAATCTGCCATCAAGGAAGCATTTCTGAATTGATGACCTTCTTCAACATTTGGAGAAGGAATCTGCAAGATGTTTTATAAGTCACTTTCCAGATACACTTCTGAATGTTAATGACATGCATGATTGAGCAATGACAAAAGCAATTTTTAGTGAAACTGATTTTGTTTGAAGCTAAATAGTGTATTTGGCTTCTTTGTGGGATAAAACAATTTTAAGGAGTCCCAGTCACTGACATCAAACGTCATGAGGGTCATAAGTAAGCTTTGTTCTCCTCAACTTATTTTTGTTGATTTCAGCAAAAATCAACAAAAATCAGTAAAAATCAACAAAAATCAGTAAAATCAACAAAAATCAGTGAACATCAACAAAAATCAACAAAATCGCTATCTCCCGAATATATCGAATCAACAAAAATCAACGAAAAGCAACAAAAATCAACAAAAATCAATAATCAACAATAAATATCAACAAAAATAGCATAAAGAGAACATAGCCTAACTAGTTTGTTTGATAAGTATACTTTATCCTAGGATGTAACTGTTGGCCACAGATAATATAATAACTCATGTAACTTATGCATTAGAAAGAGAGGGAAAAGATTTTCCGGTATATCTCCAAGTATAAATTCTTAATTTTTACATAAGAATTTATATAATTAGATTACATGCTAAAATACTAGATGATATAAACTTAAATTCTACTACACGTCTACAACAATAGTAAACTTAATCATAATTATATCTAACTCTCACATTTCCTTTGACAAAGTATCCTTCTCAACCATTATTTTATTGTTAAAGCTTATTTTCAACGGTCCCTACTAAACTTGCACATCGTACTACTCTGAGATTCAATCTCATCAACTGAACATTGTCGTACTTGAGGGGCTGTGTGAAAATATCTGCTAATTGATCATCGCTCCTAACATACTCGGTTCTGTGCACTATGTTGGCGGATAAATGATACCTCATGTCAATATGTTTACTGCGACCATTAAACACGAGATTTCTTGCTAATACTTGAGCAAGCTTGTTATCAACCATGATCTTGGTCGGTTCACTTTGCTCCAACTGAAGTTCTCTTAACAATTTTATTAGCCAAAATAGCATGACATGCATAAAACCAGGATCAGAATGTAGCTGCAATGTACTCAACTCACAAGATGAGAGTGTGACTATTGGTTGTTTCTTTGAACACAAACCTGATAGCACTTTTCTGTAATATCTCCAGCAGAATCACTATCACTATAACTAATCAGCTTGAAATCTTCAGATGATGAATAACATATTCCATAGTTGAGTGTATCCTTGACATACCACAAAATTCTTTACGCGACATTCATATGAGTAATTGAGGGTTCCTCCATGAATCGGCTCACAAGGTTCACTGCAAATAAGATAGTTCCCCTTGTGCAAGTCAAGTATTGAAGAGTGTTGCCTTCACATTTCACCACTTGAATCATTCTTTGACAATTCCACCCCCACAATCCATAGGGGTACTAATTGAATTAGCACTTAACATAATGAATTTATTTCAACACTTCTCTATTGTAGTACTTTTGTGAGACGAAAATACCATAATTTCTTTGTACACCTCAAATGCCAAGATAATAGGTCATTAGTCTCATATCTGTCATCATCTACCATACTCTTAAATATATCAAACATGCTTGTGTTGTTGTGGGTGAATAATATCATCAACATACAAACAAATAACAAGTCTTTGCCTTCCTTCTTCACACAAAGCGCATACCCATAGACAATCATCTATCTTGCACGTACTTGGGAAGACAAATGTTCCATGCTCGTGGTGCCTGCTTTAATTCACACAAAGCCTTCTTCAACGTAAGTACCTTGTTCTCATGACTAGCTACAAAGAATCCTCAAGGTTGTTCAACATACACCTCCTCTTCAAGAAATTTATAGAGAAACACAGATTTAATATCCATCTTGTGGATTTTCCAGGAATTATTGGCAGCAAGGGAGAGTAACCCTCTTATAGTTTCCAATGCAACTGGAGCAACAACTTGTCATAAGTCGATACTTCGCTTTTGCTTATACCCTTTTGCAAGCATTGCCTTATATCTCTCTAATCTCCCTTAGCATTCTTCTTGATTTTATAAACCCATTTGACACTGATTGCTTCCTTTCCTCGTGGAAGTGATGTTAACTCCTAAGTTTCATTCTTTTAGATAGCATGAATTTCATCAATCATTGCTTGTATCCACGCCTTTTCTCTTATAGCTTTATCAAAATTCAATGGTTCTAGATGTGCAAATAGGCAAAGCAGTGATACATCTTTTATGGTTCAATCTCATTGTAGATGTCTTCAAGACTTCAAAATTTCTTAGGTCTTTCATGAACTAGACGAGCCAAGGTGAATAAAAAGGTGTGGATGTCGATGATAATACTTGGGTAAATGTACTGTACAAGGTTGGTGTACTGAAGTGTAGTGGGTTCAACCTCTTGAATTATTGGCTTTTAATTTTCGTATTATGGAAGGACATCATATGATCCTTCCATTTCGGTGTTCCCATCCTATGATCCTATTTCATCAAACTCAACATCTGGTCATAATATTTCCATTGCTTAGTTTGAATAGTTAGTATCCTTTCGAACTTGCATCGTAGCCTATAAAGACAAACTTTTCACTTCCCGAGCTTTGATCTTTTCTTTTCTAGAACATACATATATGCAATGGAGCCAAAAAGACAAACTACTCCATGCTTCCAGTGGAGTAACATTTCTCAAACTCTTTGTAGGTTATCGATTAGATAGGTATACAGCACAAGCAATGGCTCTAGCCCAAAATTCGCTAGGCAAGTGATATTGAAACACGTTAAAGCACATCATGATGTCTTTTACTTGGGAAATGCATTAATTTCGTGGTCTTCGAAAAGCAACATGTGATGGCTGAATACATTGCAGCAACATCAACACTAAGTTAATTGTTAAAGCAATCTGGTCACGCGGGATATTCGAGGATTTTGGTCCAGTATAAATAACTGACAATACATCTGCTATGGCACTGGCCAAAAATCCTGCTTTCCATGAGTGAAGCAAGCATATAGATATTCAGTTTCACTGTAATAGGGAACTTGTCAAGCATAGGGAAATTGAGCTCCAGATTTGCAAATCTGAAGAACAATTCGTATATATCATGACAAATAAAAATGATTCAAGTTGGAGGGGGCGTGAAGGGAAAAGAAACCTATGATAAATAGCAATTTTTACTTAGCAAGTTTTTTTGCTTACTGAAGACAATTTGACGGATATAAATCAGAAGTGTTTTAACCATTGTCAATTTATGTCTGCTAAACATTATGTAAAACACAACCAACATTAATGCAAATCATCCAAGCATAGAAAAGCAACCCTGATTATAAAAAAGAAAANAAAAAAAAAAAAAACTTGTTCCTCATCAAAAACGATAAAATCTTCTCTTGTTGGGTTTTATTTAAAGTGAGACATTTGGAATTTGTAAATTTTAATCTCCCACAGTTTGTAAGACCCCTAATCCTTGTCTTATCCTTGGGGGTGTAGATAAATCCACAGGTGGCGTTGTGGCAAGTGTTGAAGCTTTATTTTAAGTTAAGACCTTAGTAAGAAAGTTATGCACAATTGATCTATAGGACACCAATGGTTTCTCTTATCCTTAGGGTCTAGATAAAGCCATGGGTGACGTTGCAGCTAGTGTTGAAGCTTTATTGCACGTAAAAACCCCAATAATAAAGTTACGCACATTTGATTTTTCCTCCTCTCCAACCAAAGAAACCTCTTACAACTCTTTAAAGGTAGTTGCTTCGTAGCTTGGGAAGCCTCGAACAAACCCTTGTATGGGAGAGATGAGGGAAGCTCCTCGTCCTGAAATAAGGTCATGGGGAGCTTGGAGTGTAGGGGACCCTGAGATGACCCTACGGAACGGACTGGATGATTTACATGATGGTGTAAGCTTGTCCTTGACACAGGAAAGCTATACGGAGCATTAACGCGGCAAGATAGCTCACCCAGCTTATCTACGCAGGACGAGTCATCTACTCATATTGGAGCTCAAACTAGCTCGACTTAAATTGTTCGTGTGGAAGGTGAGTAGTATCCCGGGACACTACTTGGACAATCGCCGAGTGGACTATATGGTCAGTGTTATCCATGGGCATGTGCACGCCGGACACTCACAAATGGTCACTGTACCTGCTTCTCACGCATAAGTGCACAACCATAGAAGCGACCCATCAGAAGCGATAAGTGTTGGAGAAATTTCTAATAACGTATGGAAGCGGGATAGAAACGAGACGTTGGAAGCATAGGATGGATCCTTGGGATGAACAAAACCCATATAACAATAGGCTTTGAAAAGGAACAAAAGGAGCTGAAAAAGGGGATACAGGGTTTGCATTCTGACCATGTACCCTGGCCATGCTAACCGTGACAAGTCTGTTAGGCCTTGACCTTGATGCTTGAGCGGTGTATAGGTGTCACATACAAACCGTGTATCACCTAATACACACCGTGTAGAGCTTATTTTGATATGTCGTGAGGTTACACGGTCCTTGATACCTATACCTCATCCACAAACCGTGGATGGTCGTTCTTCGTCCATTTCGCTTCCACAGTTAGTTATTTGTTATGGGTAACGTCTTTAACTATTTTAACTGCCATATTGTCTCTAGTACGCTCACACAGCGACTAGTTTTGGGTCCTCATTGCGTCTCTCACACTCAAGTGATGTGTCTCTTGGTGAAGAGACACATAGTCCTCTATATACAGACCGTGTATCACCTAATACACACCGTGCAGAACTTATTTCCAGTCTTTAATTGATATGTCATGAGGTTACACGGTCCCGAATCATCCACAAACAGTGGATACTTGTTCTTCATACCATTTCGCTTCCAAAATTAAGTACACTCACATAACGACTAGTTTGGGGTTCTCATTGTGTCTCACAAGTGAGGAGTGATGTCTCTTGGTGAAGAGACACGTATTCCTCTATAAATAAGGGCATGCCTAGGCTTGTGAAGATCAGATTTCATCCCAAAAGAATACCCAACTCATCTTTGTCTTTGTCTTGGTTACCTTAGGGTCAAGTGTTGGTAGTGCAATCCGCCACTTAGAGACTAACCTTGTTGTATCCTCAAGTCTAATTTAGGTTCCCATTGCACTTGGTTTGGGACAAATTAAGACTTTAGTATAGCTCTCATACTGAGAAGACATGCTTCAAGGTTGTATCACAAGCCATGATTCGAATCCCAAGAATAAATCCACCAACAATCTAAAGTCTTAAATATTGCATTAATCATGGCCTCCCATACCTTAAAGGAAATAACAATTTTTTTATGGAGGCAATTCAGGCGATGAAAGTGGAAGATGCATTTCCTTCTTAACACACTTAATGTAGCCTATGTTCACAGCTTCACCCAACCCACGAAGAAGGAGAATGAAACTGTTGCATAGTTTCGGGTACGAGCAAAGTGGGAAAACGACAATTACATGTCTTAGCCATATCCTCAATGGCATGTCGGATTTCTTCAACACCTACCAGTCTATTTCAACCACGAAGGAACTTTCGGATATGCTGGAAAACCGCTACATGAAGGAGGATGCTACTAGTAAGAAATTTCTAGTAAGTCAGTTTAATTGGATTGGAGAGTATCCTAGACCATTTTAAAAATATGATATGAACATAGATGAATCTATAATTGTTTCTAGTATTATTGATAAACTCCCCCCTCATGGAAAGAATTTGAGCACTTATTTGGCTAATCATATCTGGATAGAAGAATTAGGATTCTCTAAACAAGAAGAGATAAAAGATAATGTCGCTAGTGATCACGTTGTTGATGATGGAAAGCCAAAGCAGTCCAACAAAGGAAAGAATTAGAAAAAAGGTCACCCAAGCAAGCATGGCAAGTCCAACAAGAAGAAGAATGAAACTTGTTGGATTTGTGGCAGCGAGATCACTTGAAGTGTTATTATCCAAGTCCAAAGAAGAAACACAACCTGAAGAGTGGTGAAGGTTCCTCTAATTACAAGGACGACATTAGAACACTAATTACCGAAGTCTTCATGATAGAGACCGATGATGATGCTTGGTGGATCAACTCTAGCGCTACAAGGCACGTGTGCAAGGACAAGTCTCGTCAAAACTTGTGTTCCTTTTGAAGATGGGAGGATCCTCTACAAGGGAAACTCCTCTACCGCTCCAGTTTTGGAAGTGGGTAGTATAATACTTGAATTTACTTCCAGTAAGAAATTGACATTGAATTATGTATATCATGTGCCGGAAATTAAAATTTAGTGTCAGGTAACCTTCTAAAATAAATTTGGATTTAAGCTTGTATTTGAGTCTTATAAATTTTTTTTTTTTTGTTAAAGTTGTACAACTTTAGTTTTTTAGATAAAGAAAAAGTGTATTAATGTAACGTCAAGTATACAAGAGGGGACAGATATCCACTCCATTTAAACAATTACAAGTTGACCCAATTACAAGTTGTCCAACTTTAGTTTTTCCAAAATGTTTGTAAGATTGAATAACCAATACTTGAAATAATAAATTTTGTTTTCCAACCGTGCACATATTTGTTTCCAATGAATTAGCAATAAATGAATGTGTATGTTCAATGTTTCTTAGTGCAAGTAGTCCACGTAATTTTGATAGTTGCTTTCTTTATTAATGAAAGTTCTCAAAGCTCAAATATTTATGTCATACCCCTCAAAATGATAACCTCTTCACTATATCCCTAATATGTGTATTTTAGTCAAATCTAACAAAAAAATGTGACGGAGGAAGTAATTTCTTATGGTGGGGTATTTGTAGGCAAAGGTTATGCATGTGACGACATGTTCAAATTGAATGTGATTAATAAAATTAGTCCTAGTTCTGCTTATATATTTTGATTCCTTTTTATTGGCTTAGTAGACTACAACATGTCCATTACAAGATAGTGGAAGACATGGCTCATGATAATTCTATTCCTTGTGTTGACAAGCATGATCATAAATGCAAAGTTTGTATGCTTACAAAAGTTACTCATGCTTTCTTTCCTTGTATTGAACATTCCTCTACATTGCCTGATTTAGTACATAGTGATAATTGTGAAATGAATGGTCATGTTACTATCAGTGGAAAAAAATATTTCTTACATCCATCAATGATTGTTCTATATTTTGCTATTATATCTTTTAAGAACAAAAGATGAGGCTATAGACATTTTTAGATATTCGAAAGTGAAGTGGAATTTAAATGTATTACGTTCATCAAATGTCTAAGGTCGAATCGTGGTGGGAAATAATATCATCTTAAATACTTTGAATCCATTAGGATTGATCATGAGGTAACCGCACCTTACACACCACAACAAACAGTGTGGTGGAAACGAAGAATCGTGTCCTAACTGAAATGATTAATGCCATGATGTCTAATTCAGGTTTAGGACATGAGTATTGGGAAGAAGCCTTATTAGCAGCTGGTCACATCCTCAATAGAATTCCAAATAAAAAGGAGTAAGACTACTTATGAATTGTGGAACAAGAGAAAACCAACTTAAGTTATCTTAGAGTTTGGAGATGTAGGGCAATCGTAAGAGTGCCTCAAAACCCTAAGCAGAAAAAGCTAGGAGAAGGAGAGATTAAATTTGCATTCATTGGTTATGCAATGAATAATAAGGCAGACCCATTCATAATAATTGAACCAAATGACTACATTCATTTAATACAATAAATTGAGTCTACCGATGCCATCTTCGATTATTCCAATTCCTCGTCCTAAGGTTAATATTGCTGAGGTTGAAAAAGAACAACCTAACAATGATGATGAAACGGTTGAACTTAGGATAAGCAAAAGATCTCAAAAAAGCCAAAGATTTTTGCCCAGATTTCTTGGGTTTTTTTTTTTTTTTTTTTTTTTTGAAGGGTCAAGGGAAACGTTTATGGACTAAGTCCTTTGTTGCTATAATGTAAGGCCGATCGTATAGCCTATGAAGAAGCAATAAAATCTCCTGATGCCGTTTTTTGGAAAGAGGCAATTGAAGAGCAGATGAATTCAATAATAAGCAACGCAACATGGAAACTAGAGGACCTTCCACCCGGTTGCACTTCAATAGGGTGCAAATGGATCTTCAAAAAGAAGATGTGGATTGACGGAACATTTGAAAAGTTCAAGGTTAGATTATTAGCCAAGAGATTCACTCAAAAGGAGGGTATCGATTATTTCAATGCAATGCTCTAGTTGCTAGCAATTCAACAATAAGGTTACTTCTAGCATTAGCCTGTATTTGTAATTTGGTATCCTCCAAATGAATATCAATAATTTATATGAAACAATTGGAAAGGTTGTTGTTCCGGGACAAAAGCACAAGAATTGGAACTTGGTTAGGTCCTAGTACGGACTTAAACAAGTCCCTAAACAATGGCATCAAAAATTTGATGGAGTTGTGCTCCATAATGGTTTTCACATAAATGATGCCAATAAATGTGTCTATAACAAATTTGAGAACAGCCAAGGGGTTGTAATTTGACTATATATAGACGACATGTTGATATTTGGTACTAGCCAAGAGTCTGGTGGATAGGACTAAAGGCTTCTTATCGGTGAACTTCTCCATGAAAGAATGGGAGAAGTGGATGTTATTTTGGAAATAAAAATAACAAGAAATAGTAGTGGCGTAACCTTATCTCAATCCCATTACATTGAAAATATATTAAATAAATTCGATAATTTCAAATGCAAACCGGTGTCAACACCTTATGATCATGGAACAAATACCAGAAAAACGGTAAAGCAATTGGAATATTCCAAAGTCATTTACGTATGCCATGACTTGTACTAAACCGGACGTTGCTTATGCGATGGGTAGACTTAGTAGGTTCACTAGTAACCTAGGGAATATGCATTGGCATTCACTAAGAAGAGTCCTAAAGTACTTAAAGTTTACTCTCAACCGTGGGATACATTATAATGGATATCCATTGGTTGTAGAAGGACATTTAAATACTAGTTCAATCATTGATAGTGAGGATTCATCCTCCACTAGTGGTTCGATATTCACTCTTGGTGGGGGTGCGATATCTTGGGGATCAAAGAATCAAACATGCATAGCGGATTCAACCATGGCCGCTGAATTTTTTTGCCTTAGCTTCTACTCGTAAAGAAGCGGAATGGCTAAGGAATTTGTCGTATGAAATTCCCATTTGGCCGATACCAATGTCGCCTATTTCAATCCATTCAAATAGTGTTGTAACATTTGTAGGGTAAGCCAAGTGTACAATGAAAAATCAAGACATATCGGGCTAAGGCACAATTATGTGGAATAGTTAATCCAAGATGGAGTAATAACTGAGGACTTTGTTCGGTTATTCCAAAACTAAGCAGATTCCTTGAGTAAAGGCCTATCAAGGGATTTGGTAACCAAAACCTTAAAGGAGATGGGATTAAAGCCCGTCGAAAGTCACCAAGGATTGAACCCCTACTTAACGCCCATACAGTACCTATGTGCCTTGAGTTCAAAAACTCATGTATATTATTCGAGTGACTTGAAAGCACCATATATCCATCCCAAGTTAGTGTTTGAATTTACTCTATAGTAGTGAAAGGATGAGCAAAAGCTCTTACTAAACCTTGATGAACTACATTATAATTAGTTTAGGTATTTGTTATTTTGTAAACTCTTGGTATGCCTGGTGCAAGATTTTTACGTGGAAAACCCTCCAAAGCGAAGGTAAAAACCACGAAACCTTCGGTCCAGTAAAACTTTCACTATAACATAGCGGGATTACAAAAAAAATGTCGTTAGTAAAAACTATTGGATATCTCTCAAAGGACCTCACCAAATTAGGATGGACTACAAGAGTAACAATCTCACCAAAAAAAGGTGGAATACTCAAAACGAGCTTAAAAAATGTGGATGATCTTGAGCTCCCTCACCTTATCTCTCTCTCTCACTCTAGTAGTGGATTTCTTTCACTTGTGTTGTGGATGATCTTCACAGATTGTGGATGATTTTGCCTTCTCCAAGCAAGGGTATATATATGTGAATATGCGAACCACCATAACGCAACTCTAGCTTTTTACATTTATTAGTTGAAGGTTTTATCTCCATTTAATATGCGAAACTCCTAGAGAAATAAACGAATGGCCAAGTACGATATCTTCTTCCACGGCAATAGCTCCATGGGCAATTAAATAAAGTGCGTTAAGAAGCCTAATGGTGTATTAAACACCAGTAATTTCCAGCACTTCATTCTTTTTTGTATTATAACGTTCACTTTCCTTTTTATTTATCTCTTTTACTGTTTTGGCCCCACCAAATAGGAGGGACCCCATAACAATCTCCCATTCCTGACTTATTTAGGGGGCACCACCACACCGGCACCTTCGCAACAATCATCGAACTTCTTTGTCGATATCACCTCTGTCATCATGTCTGACCAATTATCATCGATGTGGACCTTGTCAAACTGAAATAGCTTTTCTTCTAGCACATTCTGTATGCAACAGTATCGAACATCAATGTATTTTGTACGGGATTGATAGGTTGCATTTTTCACCAAATGTATAGCACTCTGTAAACATACTTCAACACATGACTCTCTTGCTTTTGGCCCTACTCACGGAGGAAATTTTTCATCCATAACATCTACTTGCATGCTTATGTAGTTGCGATATATTCAGCCTTCGTGGTTGAAAGTGTCACACTTTTGGAGTTTAGACTGAAGCCCTGCAAAAGTAGTCACATAACCTGACATCGACTTTCTAAAGTCGCCATCTCCTGCCATGCTACCTGCATAGCCCTCTAACACGAGCTTCCCTGTGCCGAAGCACAAGCAATTCTTGGTCATACCCTATGAGTAACGAAATATCTATATCACGGCTTCTCAATGCTCTTTCCTGAGATTGGACAAGAATCGACTCATGACACCAACTGCAGAAGCAATGTTGGCTTAGCGCACACCATGGCGTACATAAGACTACCAACTTCAGATGAATATAGGATCTTTCTCTTCTTTTCTTTCTCACTCTTCGAACTCTACTTTTTACTCAGCTTGAATATCCGGCTAGTAGAACACTAATTGGCTTGGCTTTGTGCATATTGAATCTTTCGAGAACCTTCTCAATGTAGTGTTCTTGAGATAGTCACAACTTCTTGAACGATCTCGAGTGATCTTCAATAAAAGAATCTTCTTTGCTGGTCCCAAATTTTTCATGGAAAACAATTTACTCATGGAATTCTTAAGAGCCACAATTTTCTTCTTATCATGCCCAACGGTCAACATATCATCAACATAAAGCAATTGTATGATGAAATCGCAACTTGCGTACCTCTTCATAAAAACGTAATGGTCAACCTGGATCTTCTTGAAGTTATGTTGAGCATGAAAGAGTCAAACTTGTACATAGTCTTGGTGCTTGTTTTAGCCCATAAAAATATTCTTCTTCAGCAGACACACTAAGTGCTCTTTCTAAGGAACTGCAAACCCTTTTGGTTGCCCATGTAGAACTCCTCCTCTAGGTCTCCATGTAAGAATGCAGTCTTGACATCGAGTTGTTTAATCTCTAACTCTAGGCTGGTTGCTAGATCGAGAACTCGGATAGATAAAATTTTCATGAACGGAGAAAAGATCACCTCAAAATCAATTCCCTTTTTATGGTTGCACCTTTTGACAATGATCCTCGCCTTGTATCTCGACTTATGATTGTTCTCTTCGGCTTTGATCCTGTACGCCCATTTGTTCTTCAAGGCTTGTCTTCCCTTAGGTAGCTTCACTAGATCAAAGTAGGATTTTTATCTCTTGTATGGCTTTCTTCCATTCTTCTTTGTGAGGATCATTCATAGCCTCGTCAGAGCTTTGAGGCTCCCCCTCCTCCGTAAGTGTCACGTACTCACTTCAAGGATATCTAGTGGAGGGTCGTGTCACCCTCGTAGATTGTCTCAACTGCGGTTGAGCCGACAGCTATGGGCTCGATGGTGTGTCATTAGTTTCTGTTGATGGCTCCTCTGTTTCTTTTAACGAGGTCTCAGTTTGATCACGCATATCACCACTTCATCATTGTAGTTTTATGATGTTGTTTGTTCCCCTGACTCATCATGTGCCATAAGGAAGGTATCATCATCACGCCGACGGCTAACTCTAGGCTTAAGTGGTTGTTTCTGTGATTGTTTGGTATCTTCAATAGTTTCCTCATCGAAGAATACAACATCTCGACTTCTCACGATCCTTCTATTCCCAGGATTCCATAGGCGATACCAAAATTGATTTTGACACGAGCCAAGATTAATGAACTGTTTTGTCTTCGAATCTAGCTTTGTTCGTTCGTTTTTCAATACTGAACGAATGTTTGACAACTGAATACCTTGACTGGACATATGAGACCTTCTTTCCTGTCCATCATCTGGGACATCTCCATCCATAGGACTTAGGGAAGAATGATTGATAATATCGAGGGTTGTCTTCATGGCTTCTCGGCGATGAATTAGGGAGTTTAGCATGAGATAGCACGCACTCTTTCCTCAATCGTGCAATTCATTCTTTCAGCTACACATTTAATTGTGGTGGCGTCTTCTCCAGTCTAATGCCATGACTTGCAGTACACTTCAAAGGGACCACAGTACTCTCCACCATGATGTGAATGAACGCACTTGAGCTTTCAACCTGTTTCTTGTTCCACCTTAGCATGGAACTCTTTGAATGTCTCGATCAAAGAGCACCTGGTCTTTTGTTTCCAATAAAGAGACCCAAACTTTTCTCGAGTAATCATCAATAAATGTTACAAACTAGAATGCACCACCGAGTGATTATTGGTCATAGATTAAACATTAGTGTGCACCAAATCAAGAACATTTTTCCTTCAATGTGGGGCTAGCTAGGTTTGCGAAATGACACTCTATGTTGTTTTCCAGCCAAACAATGGGTCCATGGTTCGAGTGTTTTACCTTTCATGTCAGGGAGGAGCTCTTTTCTAGCCAGGATCTACAATCCCTTCTCGTTTATGTGTCCTAACCTCTTGTGCCACAAGTCCAAGCACAAATTATCATGGAAAGTATCAGCTTCCCTCTAGCACAACTTTCCTAAAGTAAATACAACGAACCTTCTTCCCGTCCTCTAGCCCCGATCATGTTGTTCTTGTGAGTTCCCATCTTCCCGAGCCAAAATAATTCATATAGCTATCATCATCGAGCTTTCTCGCTCATAAGGTTAATATGCATATCTGGGACATATTTAACATCCCTCAACACGAGCTCACATCTCGTGTTGGCTACTCTATTTCCCATGTTGACAGTACCACAATCACCACCATGTTATGTTAAGAAGAACCCTTCATGTGGGGTGACGTGGAAGGACGCACTCAAATCAACAATCCTTGAGCTGGCATCATCGGCGATGTCAAGATAGTTGTCTTCCCAAATCAGAAAGACATTATCGACATTGTCGACATTGTCTTTCGTCGCCACGGCGGTAGTAATTGATGCGTATGTGGGGAAGGATAATAGGTTGGGTAAAGGGGGGTAACAGGGAGTTACGAATTTGTTTGCGATTTTATGAATGGAACGAAAATAAAAGGATATGAACTTGTAAATTAAATGAATCACTCAAATTTTAACCCAACAAGAACTAAGATTCTAAGCCAATCACTTAAGCTGAGGGTTTCAATTCAACCACTAAAACGAAGGTTGTTAGCCAATCACTGAAACTAACGGGTTTTATAAAATCAACCATTGATTTAAAGAAAAGATGAATTTTATTCCTCAATCACACACACTGAAAATAACCCCTAAACCGTGCTTATATAGTGCACGAAAATCTCTAGAAACATCTAATAAAATCTGAAAATAAAAAGATAATAAAAAGATCTACTTGAATTAGGAAGCTAATATAAGAGCCCTATTGGCTTCAGGAAACTTAACTAAACTGGTTTTATTATATCCTTACTAAATCCTACTCCCTCCGTAACTAAATGAAGGTTACATTTGTCATTTTAATTTGTCACCAAATGAAGGTTACATTTCCTTTTTTGGTGTACTTTTTACAATAAAGTTACAAAATTAGCCTCACCCACTTGCCCCTC
>BSSO01004115.1:0-15108 GCA_030267885.1 Mesembryanthemum crystallinum
GCACTACGTGAAATTCTCGCTACAAAGGTATAATCTTTATGATTCATATGTTGCTATGTGTATGATCTTGTTTACATGATTATTCCGCCGATTAGATCGAGTCATGTATAACCTTCACGAAGGACCTCATCAGGATTTATAGAGGAAGTCGTCTTAGCAGCCTTAAAATCTACCCTCCGAATCTAAGTAGGATCATATCTTGAGTTTCCTTAATGGTGCTCGACATTCCTTTGCAAATTCATGTATTGTGATAGAACGGGCACAACCGATAATGGTCATATCAGATGAACTTTAGGATGTTGCCACTTATATCTCGCTGTAGCAATCCTCGTCCAGCTGATCAAGTCTGATTGATATCACATCTGAAAGAATCCCCTATCTTTGCATCATTAAGACCATAGTCTATGGTCTCCGGACTCGTCTATTAATCCTATGAATTAGTCTTCTGCTCTGACAAAGACAATGCTACTGTGAAATAAAATTATCTTGTAAACTGACCACTTCAACCCTTTAGAATTTGATTTTCACAAAGCTAAATATGATTGTTTTTTTTTTCTTTTAAGCTTTACGATTGACGATTAGGCCATAGTGACATGCTGACATCTATATTTGATGGAAAACATGTAATGAGATAACTAGATACAGCCAACTATTTGAATGCTCGGATTGAAAAACAGAAGATAAACAGAGATCAGAGGCAATGAAATTAGAAAATTTTCCATTAATAAAGAACATCAAACAGCCAAATGTGATAGGAATAAAAAAGCTTCAAATTAAATTGTCATGTCGTCAAACAGAACACAGGGTTTCATAGTATTCATGAACTAAAAAGTCATACCAAGCAGATGTATCATGAGGCTGAAGCACCAAACCAGTAATCTTCTTCGAGGCTTTAGTCTGAGGATTAAAAATAACAATTCCACCAGGCATCGATAGCACAATTTCCACACCATTTTTGTCATCATTTCTACATCTCCCACTCTGAGCAATGCATAACACATTGCAATCGTATTCTGGGTAGATTCGCGGTCTGTTATAAAAGTTCCTAGCCGTACGGAGATACTTAGTAGCCAAGCCATACACATCAACAACACATTTCTTGAACCAACCGGAATAATCCTCCTTCATCTCAAAAAGCATGAAATTAGGCCATGGCCACTTGACAATAATGTACAAGCGCCCATTACACTGCCCAAAGTACTCGTGGCTTTGAAAGGCATACGGCATTATGAGCGGCTCAGGGGTCGAACTCATGGACTCATTTACGACATCAAAGTACAAGCAGCTTGATGATGTTTTCAGCCAGTGGACCGCTCCCTTGGAGAAAACCCCGCGCTTGAAGTCAATGACATCGTACTCAACAAAGGGCTCCCCGGGGGTCTTCCATTGACCACTCTCTGATGAGTAAACTTCTAACTGATACTTTTGTAGGCCTAGACACCTCCTAATGGAAATGACCTTGTAGTGGGGTGACTTTTTAGGGTCGAAAGCCAAGTTGAGCATGAAATCAACACAAGGAAAGCCCTCAGGAAGGACAAGTTTTTTCCTCTGAAGGGTTGTGGGGTTACAAATGTAGTATTCAGTGTCGGACACTGAACAAAGTAAGAGGCCGTTGCAAGATTGTAAGATGTTAAGGCCTAGGGAGTTTTGGGATTCGACAAATTGGGAAGGGTGATGAGCTTGTTGGTCTAAGGGGACATACTTGCAAGCCAAGGCTCGCGGCCTTGCGAGGTAGTGAAGGAAGAGGCCGGAAGGAGAACGAGGATAGTGGTGGAGGATGTGGCTGCGGATGAAGTCAGGATCGGAGGTGACCGAAAGCCATTGCTTAGACACATATTTTGAGTTGGCAACTGATTTTGCCGGTAAACGGAGGAGGATTTCGGTTGTTAAGTCTTGGCTGCTGGCTATGACCTCCCCTGCTGCTGAATTTTGATCTTCTTGCTTTGCCTCATTGTTACTCCTAGCCATTGTGACCTATCTTCTACTTTCATAATATGGAATATGATGATGAAATTATATTTGAAGCAAACACATATGAATTGTGTTTAATGGTTAGCCGGCGCTAATTCAATCTAACAACAAAACTTCCAAGTTTCCTTCAAAGTCAACTATGTAATAATCTCAATCATATCGTGGAACCAGCAATGTTCCTTTCATCCCATCATTTCTTGTTATACATTGTTAGTAGTACTCCACTATTACTAGACGTAGTATTATTATTGCCTGTCCTTAAATTTGATTGTCATGCAATACACAACTTGGAATTGAAAGTCATGAATAAATCAGTAAAGCCGATAAAAATCGAACCTCTTCAACCTCTTACAATCGGGGAACAATATGCTTAATCACTGAACCACCTTTTGATTCTTGTTCTAGTTGGATAATTAACCGAGAAAAAGCACAATGACACTTCAATTAATAAATTGAACCACATTATCACTAAAAAAAAAAATCAATTAATAAATTGAACCACATTATCACTAATGCATCACAATCGTACAATCCTCACAATTACAAGTACTTCAACAAAGAGGTGTCTAGGCCAGCCTCACAATATAGCTCTCATTACACTACAAACGTTGGCCAGCCTGTAACATTGCATCCTACCAAGCTCCCATTCACCATTTTCTTGACTCTGAACACGGTCCATTAAACAGGGTTAAGGGTTTAAAAGTGTTGCATTATACAGTTCCTACGTGCCATCGAACTACTAAGAGCCTTACCACCAATCTTCTTTGATTCTTTGGTCTTAGAATTGATAGAAACAATATCTTCAGGAATCGATAGAATGATTTCTACCCCATCTTCATCATCAATTTCGCTCCCAACCGCAACATGTAGCACATAGATCTTGTAGACTTTCAGGAAGTCACGCGGTGAAATACAAATAGTTGGAAATTTAGTAGCCAAGACATCCAAATTAAGTACACATTTGATGAACCAACCAGAATGATCCTTCTCCATCTCAAAGAGTGTAAAATGGTTTAAAGGCTTGTTGAGGACCAAGAACAAGCACCCATTAGACTCACAAAGTACATAAAGCGATATGGATAGAACGACTTCGAATACAACTTGTTTGACAGAGGCCCTGGAGTTAATCTCATGCACTCCTCATCAACATGGAAATGCAGGCAACCATATAGTGGCTCGAGTCAGTGGATGGCTCCGTTGCAGAAGACCCCATTATTAAGGTCAATACCATCAAACTTCCAAACAGGCTCGCTTCAGGTCCGCCATAGGCCAATCTCCGATGAGTAGATCTCTAGTTGGTAAATTGATGGATACTTGGGGACCTGCAAAAGACAAACGACTTTGTAATGTGGTGATTTGTTGGGTTCAAAAGCCAAATTGAGGTGTACGTCGACATCAACATGGCTTGTAAGGTCCTTGTAAACTAGGGAAAGTTCCTTTGGAGGGTTGTGGGATTACAAATGTAATATTCATTGAAAAAGTTGTGGCAAAGTAGGAGGCCATTACAAGATTGTAAGAAGTTAAGGCCTAGGGAGTTTTGGGCATTGACAAATGGGATAGGGGGCCTATCGCTATCAGTGTCACTATCAATGGGGTCAAATGGGACGTACCCATAGATCTGTTAAGTGGGATGTCCCACATGGATAAAATGAGAGTGCCTTGAGGTGTTTATAACCAATTGGCTATGGGTGGAGTAACTCCTCTAGTTATAAACACCTCAAGGCACTCTCATTTTATCCATATGGGACATCCCACTTAACAAGATCGAGCCTCTAGGCGTTCCTATATAGGTAAGGAAGAGGCCAGAGAGAACATTAGGAGGGTGGCGAAGGGTGTAGCTATGAATGAAATGAGGATCGTGGTGATTGAAAGCCATTGCTTCGAAACGAGTTTCAAGCTGACAACCAAGGCTGGTGACAGATGGAGGAGGATTTGGGTTGTCAAATCTTGGCTGGTGGCTATGACCTCCCCTGCTCCTGAAGATGTTGTTTTCTGATCATCTTGTTCTGCCTCATTGTTATGACTGTTCATTAGTGGCCTTAACTAAGCCTATGGAAGAACTAATCTTCCTCGACTAAGCACTATTTAACATGATTTTCAGACAAGGTCCATTAACTCGTCTAATATATTTTAACAGAAGTTTAAGATTTTCTCAATGGTTGATCTGTTGGCAATTGATCTAATCTAATAACAAAGTCAAACATTTTTTTTTTCCATTCTTGGGTTTTTGCACAAAGAAACTGGTTGCTGGTGCTTTGTTGTATGATTCTGGTCAATGCCCCTTCTTGTTCACATTGTTATTTGAGCACTTATAGAGTAAAATTTGTTAATTCTGCAGGATATCTCATAGCCCTATATGCAGCACATAATGGCCATGCTTCAGATGAACTTTTAGGAGTTTAGGATGATGCCCCCTTCAGGTTGTTTGCGGTGTAAGTGTTCTACATATATTTTTCAAAAAGGAAAATTAAACACGATTGATATGTAGTTGTGACTTCAAACTTTAGAATTTTGCGTTAAACAAGCATTTAAGTTTATCAATCACATCTTGCATAACCAATTTAGAAAATCTTCACTGTATTTTGATTTGATAGGATTCGAAGTAACAAGTATCCAGGGTGGAAGTAGTTGTTTCAAAATCAATATATACTCTATTTTGAGCCCCTACTGTGTTATTTTCCCCTTGATTTCTGACCAGAAGAAGATAACTATGCAGTAATGATCAACAAGAAGATTGATTATCCCTCGCTGTAGTAATGATCGAGTCTCATTCTTAACTCACAACCGAAAGATTCTCCTATTTTTGCACAATTAATGCTGTAGACACTGGCTTCCTCTATCAATCCTATGAGCTAGTCTTCTTCTCTGATAAAACCAATGCTACAAATAACTAAAAGTATAATGTAATCTGACCATTTTGAACTCACAGCTGAAAGATCAGTTTATGTCAATTATTTTTATTTTAGTGGGTGAATTGACGATTTTTAGTCTATTATGGCATCCATGTTTCATGTGGAACAATGTCATTAGATAAACAGGTAACATAAACAGAAAGACATTACTTGAACTTCTATTAGTAAAGAACATGAATCACCAATTGTGATATGAACAACAAAAGGGGATGATTGATGAGAATGTGTTACTATCAGTAAGGAAAGTACTAATCCAAATGGGAACTTGAAGCTATAAATACAGAAACTGCTTACAATTATATATTGTCAGATCATGAAACAGAATAAATGGTTTAAAGTATTCATGTACCAAAGAAACAAAAAGTATTCAAGTACCAAGAAGTGTCTATACTGAACAAATGTATCATGTGGCTAAAGCACCACATCAGCAATCTTCTTCAACGCATTAGTCTGAGGATCAAAGACAACAACTCCACCAGACATCGATAGCATGATTCTTACACCATCTTCAGATCTTCTTCATCATTTGCGTTCCTCCCACTCAGCAATGCATAACACATCTAACTCATAAGTCATAATGTGGGTAAAAACGCTGTGTGTTATCAGAGTTCCTCGCTGTGATGACACGAGTTTCGATCTAACAAAAAAACTTATAAGTTTTCTTCAAAGTCAAGTTATATTGAAGGATTGTTCATTTTATCCCATCATTTCTCTTGTTATAAAAATTGTCTTGTATCTGAACAAGTGCAATACATTATACATGGGGTATGACAAATTATATACTATTAATGTGGACATGAAAACTGAAAGTGTAAGAAATCCACAGAGAAATGGTGCTACATATGTCCTGAATTTATGTGTGTTCTTTTTAGTTGCAAACTCTGTTTTAGCTTCTACTGCCTTCTTGTGCCTGTCTTGTTGCTAGTCACAAAGATGCTGCAACTGCTGGATTTTGCGACTCCATTAGCCTGACTGTCTGCAATGTACTTGTTTGTTAGATCTTTTGAAATGGAAATGAAATGAATGTGATTTGTTAATTATTTTTTTTCTTTTTGGGATAAATTAATTTGTGACAATCGTGGAGGGGCACTGGGATAATGATAATGATCATGAGGAAAAGAAGCCATTAGTTCTGGAGAATGATGCACATTGCATCTAACTGTGGTAGAAAAAGTTTTTTCATTGAAATGTACTAATCATGTTGTTTCACAAGCCTATTCTATCTGCTCATACAAACATACGCGCAACTATGATAATCTTGACCAGCTACATTGCTAGCATCAATTGCCTCTTTAGGCAGAAACAAAATGAATGAAGAAGAATAACAAAAATAACACCAAAACTGTTAGGTACTTCTAGAAACACAGCAAGGCAATGACTTGTCAACACTTGGGGAGATCAGAAGGTGGAGGCGGCAATTTGTCCTTCTTTTCTTTCCCATCGCGCACAATCCATGCCATCTTCAGCCCCCAGCTCGTGTGTACCTCCAAGTGACAATGCATAAACCAAACACCTGTTCACAATTAGGCTTATATTAGGATATGGTCACTGTTTTATTAATGTTAGGCTATGTTTCTTTCAACTGAATGTTAATTGTTGAATTGAATTAAACGGGATGGAACCCAATGGCTAGTAATATGTCACAGAAAAAGTAATAAGTTCCAGAACTAGGCTGAATGCAGTATGAAAATGATGAAATTAACAAGTCCTAGTCAATACTCATAAGGTGTACATATATATATAGTTTACCTGGGTTGTCAGCGAGGAATCTGATAGCAACCCATCCACCTGATGGCACACCAACTGTATTCCTCTCCACAGGGTCAACGAGATTAAACTTCGCAGGGTCCTTCTTGGGGTCAAAGTCACCAAACCCTTGGCCAACAACGAAGAAGTTGTAACCATGAAGGTGAAGAGGGTGACTCTCAGCCCCAAGGATGCTAGTGTCCTGCATCACTAGCTCGACACTCGTGTTAAATGGCAACGCCATCACTTTAGTCCCGGTGCTGAGGAGAGTGTTGTTAGGTGGGGTGCCAGTGTAGTTGAATCTAAAGGGTGGCATTGCTGGAAAATCAGCAGAAAACACTCCATTTGATCTAAAGAAATGGGCTTGAAGCAACGCGATGTTGGGCAGCACAAAGGAGATGTTATTAATAGCAGCTGCTACACGGGTGTTGTTGGGCCCCTGGCAGGCCTGGTTCTTGGAGCACTTGCTTAATCCAAGCCCAACAGTGAAGAACAAATGCCTATCAATCTTCTTAGGTACATTGGCTGGGTATTTGGAGCTTGCAAGGCTTCTTAACTTGTTGGTGAATTTCGCTGCATAGGAAGTGTCGTTGAAAAATGGAAGCTTGGGTTTAACGAGGGGAGGTTTTGGCACGTGGGATTTTCGAGAAGGATGAATGTACTCGAGGAGGGCACTTGTGGTGGTGTTGTCAAAGGATGCAGGTCCCGTTGCATAAGGTCTAGCCGCCATGAGAAATGATGCATTAGGGTGGTCGCGTTTGGCCTTAAGTAGGACGTTGGTAGTTTGGCCAGGGGTGATGAGGACAATGTCAGTCTTGAAAGGCTTCACATAGACGGCATCTGCTTCAACAACAGTGAGACTGTGGTTGGCGATGCTAAAGAAGAGCTCGTCATTGAGTGCAGCGTTGATCAAACGGAGCATGTATGTTTTGCCCGGCTTCACCTTGAGCTTAAATGTGTCTACAATACATGGTTAATAAACGGGTTTAGTTCAGGTATATGATTAATAATCTAGGAGTAAAATTATCGCTACTTAACATTTGGTGTTAATTGAATAATTAAGTACCTTTGGTTGAGCAATTATACAAGGGCCCAGGAAGACCATTGATGGTAAAGGCATCCGAAATATTAGGTGCTGATCCTGTTTGCAAAGCTTGGTTGATAACTTTCTCAGTATCTGCTTTCCACCATTCGCCTGTAATTCAAAGGTTTATTATCAGCAAGAATTAGTCAATACAAACACACCCAACTTTATTAAAGCTTCTCATATATGGAACTTGGAAGATTTCATATTATGTTTTATGTTCTTGAAACTTGGTTAATGATGTTTTACCAAATACGATGGGAACTTCCTTGTAAGGTCTAGCGAATGGATATGGAACGCCTCGCTTTGGCAAAATGACAATGGGTCCATAAAGAGTGGCTCTGAGCCATGATATGTGGGCATGCCAAAATAAGGTTCCTCTTTGGCCAGTGATTGTAAAGTTGTATACATAGCTTTGTCCTGTTTGAATGGGGCATTGTGTGATGTAGGCTGGTCCATCTGCCCATGCACTCCTCAGTTGTCTAACTCCATGCCTGTATACACAATCAAAAATCACATGTTACAGCAATCGAAATCTAACGAGCTCATTAGAAGACGATACTAATACATCTGTCCTAGCTCCTAGGAGAAATTTTCAATGACTTACCAGTGAATGGTAACATTGTTCTTGACACGATTCACCACGTTAATCTCAACTCTATCACCTTCCCTCGCGATAATTCTAGGCCCCGGAAACTGTCCATTGATAGTCACAATGTTCTTTGTCTGGCATAATCTTGTCACCTTTTGCATCTTGACCTACATTGTAAAATAACGTGTAAAAATATGGCCATCTAACATAAACAAGCAAGAAGACACACATAATAATAAGAACAAAAAAGTTATGTACCTCGAAATTGTATCGCCTAGTTATGCTCGAATGCTTCGCAATAACAAGTTGGGGGCCAACCAAGAAAGCACAAAATGCTAGTAGGAAGAGCACATTGTGTAAGCAAGCCATTTGGTTTCTTTGGTTTAAAACTTGATTAAATGTAGATTTGTTGAAGGAGATTTTAGTGAGTGATGAAGGAAATAGCAAATGAAGCTGTGTATATATAGTGAAGAAAGAAAGAGATGGAGTGATTTGGGGGGTTAGTTAGGTAATTAATTGGAAACTATAACACACAAGTTATTAGACAATAAAATGGCACTTTCAAACCAAATAAACCGTTAGATCCCACCAGCTGCTAGTTGAGTTTCTAGTTTAGTGACATGTCCAAGTCATATTATCTTCTGGTTTTGATTTGATCTAGGGGCTCTAGTGTGTTATTTCTAGGTATTAATTTTAACAGAATGAAACAACATTCTTCATCTTTCTTCATCAATCATCATCATCAGGGGATTTGGATTGAAATATTTGTTGCATTGTTTTCTTTATGCTACTAGGTGATTTAGTTAGGATTTTTCAAGTCTATGTAGGTTGGGCACCGGGTAGGGCAACATTCGACATCGAAAAATGACATGGGCAATGATTGGATAAGATTCGGGAGCAAAAACCTATCGGGGAAGCAGGGGAGGGCCGGGAGGCTAGTAGCAAACACGGGCCGATAGTGCAGTACAATGCGGTCGTGTTGGTTCATGATCAGCACGCTTGGGTAGCATAAATATAACCCGGTGCCGGTTGTGTTGGTTTAGTCAGCAAATGTGGAGCTCGAGGCTACGTTCGGCAAAATCAACTAGTTTTATATTGGGTATTTTTGTAGGAATCACCTTATATAACACTTTTTTTTTTAAACCACCTTTATATAATCGATTTTGTTGGGAACTACCTTATAAAAATAAATTTCCTTGACGGATCCACCTTATGCCAAACTTCAGCCAAATTAAAGTGTTTTATTCCCGTTGTGCCCTTATGATTTATGATAATTGTTTTTTTAGGTGAGAAAAATTATTAAAACCATTTTTCATAAGGGAAAAACGGGAACAAAATCCTTTAAATTTTCCATGAAAAATGGTTTTAGTTATTTTTCTAAGTTAAAAAGTTACACTTTTTACAAAGCATAAAGGCGAAACTGGAACAAAATATTTTAATTTGGCCGGAATCAGGTGTAAAGTGGGTCCATTAAAGGGATTTATTGTTATGAGGTGGTTCCCAACAAAATCGTTACAATGGGATTTTTCACAAAAAAAGGTTGTATATAAGGTGGNAAAAAAAAAAAAAAAAAAGCTTTTATGTTTTAAGTTTTTAGTTTTAAATTTTCAGTTTTCTTTGCGTTACTCTCACTTAACAAACAGTTTAAGTGAATCATGACAATTGTGGTGTCGACACATAAGCGTACACGTAAGCATACATTTCATCATCATGATCCACATTTATGCCATGTCATACAAATATTTAACTTTGATTTAATGAATGTTATTAAATTAAATATTAATTCATGCCTTTTCAATGTACTTGGACAATATATAGGCTGTGTTTGGTAAAATTAGTTGTAGCTGTGAGCTGTAGCTATACCTTTTGCTTAAAATTTTATTTGGAAGATGAGAGAAAAAAGAACAAGCTGCATCTTCAAGTTGTAACTTTTACTCAAAATCTAACTATCAAGTGAAAGCTAATATGGATAACTTTCAAAATTCAGCTATAGTTGTAGTTTTGCTAAAATCTTGTTTGGTATCTGAGAGAAAAAAGAACAAGTTTCAAACTTCAAACTGTAACTTTTGCTCAAAATCTGCCAAAAGCTAACTTTTGGTGCCAAACATATTCATTGTAAATTGAAAATTTAAATCAAGCTCTCACTTATGGTGATTAGTGTGGATTAATATATATGAGGTTGTTATTTGGTGAGAATGAGAAAGAAAAAGAAGTGTACAAGTATGGAAAAATATTTTTATAACATTCTTCCGATTACATTTCACATTTGTGATTAATTTTGCAATATATTTTTTTTCCCGTTTTTTAGAAATTCAATTCATTTAACAAAGTGACACATTACAATAAGGATTTTTTGCGAAACACTATCTTTTATCATGTCCATTTTGCGAACAATTACCTTTTAAATTTTTTTTTTGCGAACAACTAACTTTTAAGATAGATTTTGTTGTGAAGTGATACCTTTAGCCAGATTGAAGCCAAATTTTTAGTGAAATCTCCAAAATACCCTCAGCCCCTCTCACATAAATCACCTAAAATTTATCTTTTTCTATACTCGTGAAAAGTACCATTTCACAGTTCGGATAAAATAATAGAAAGTTTCTAAATCGAGAACATGATTAAAAAAAAAATTGAGGGTTTAAGTGAATTACGTGAGAGGGGGTGAGGGTATTATGAGAATTTCACTAAAAGTTTGGCCTCAATCCTGCTAAAGGTATCACTCCACAATGAAATCTATCTTAAAAGATAGTTGTTCGCAAAAAAATTTAAAAGGTAGTTGTTCGCAAAATGCACATGATAAAAGGTAGTTTTTCGCAAAAAATCCTTACAAAAAGAAACTACTTAGTGCAATAGAACATTTTAGATAAAACACAAATCACTTGACAAATTAACCATTACACTTTAAAAAGTTGGGAAGTGTACAAATTAATAACGGGGAACGGAAATGAATCAAAGCAGGTGCAAAGAACTCCTACAACCCGCTATTTTAAAAAATTTCGATAACTTTTATAACACGCACAAAGGATTGCCGGATATATATGATTAAAAGGTTTCATTATGATACCTTAGGATTTTCATTGTCTACATTTTATTTACCTGGATTTAATTTATAAATTTTATAATTACATGACTAGCCCATTACAAGTTGCAACGTAAGGGCATACATCTAGTTACAACTATAGCTACGGCTCGTTTTGGGAATGTACTCTTACAAGCCTTCAATTACAACTCGCAAAACTGGTATCTTATTACCGTTTCATAATATCTTCCAATTACCTTAGACAATTCTTCTTCCATTATTTTCCTCCTCCAATGCCCCTTTTCCACCACTTTATTTGCTTTTTTTGAACGGCAAAATCAAATTTCATTGCAAATGGCAACACCACTTTATTTACTTGACTTTCAAAAAGTTAAAATGAGGTTAAAAATAGAAACATCAAAATTCTAAAGTAGTGAAAGGGAGCAATAAATAAAAATAAAAATAAAGAAAAAACCTTCGTAGACTTGATGTATTGTATATGCCAAGTCACTTCTATACACGAAAAGCTACCCAATATTGAGAGGAAACTTACCCTATTTGGCTATTTTCCTGAAGTAAAGTATTCCCTCCGTCCCTAAATTAGCTTTCAAAAGTTGGGACGGCATAAGATTTTAGGTGAGTATTTTTAGACATATTTGTCCTTGCAGTAGAAAGAGAGGGGGTGATTGGAGAGAGAGTGATTGGAGGAAGAATGTATATTTTATTGTATTTGTGAGTTAGTGGAGGGGTATTATATGGTGTTTTTGAAAGGTAATTGCGGGATGGAGGGAGTATATAATTGGGTATACAAAGACTTGCTAAAAACATAAGGAAAATGGTTTGGTATCTCTAATGTGGCACCCTAGCGTGCACCTCGATTAATAAATATTTGGCTTTTATATTAAAAAATTAAGTAATTTCTTCCTATCCAAAATTATTATATTACTTGAGTAATATTCATATTGGACCATTCACATTTCTCACATCTTGATAATGTTTTCCACACATATAATGGAATGTTTTTTTTTTTTTTTTTTTTGGTGTCTGCAAGGAGGAACTTCCTTCCTACTTGGGCGTGGCTAAAGGGCACCTCCTAACGCACGACCTCGGGTATTCCACGAATAAATTCGTGTAGGTGCTCCCCAGGAGGCTCGAACCCTTGACCTGGTGTATAAGCCAAAGCTTGTTTACCAGTGGGCCAACACCTCTTGGGTACATATAATGGAATTTTAATGTCGTAAATTAGTAACTTTATCCCTATATTTCGTATTTTGATGAAATTTTGAATGGGCTAATAGCCAAAATATTACATGGTTCAAGACCAACGGTGGCTCTCTCACATAATAAGTGAAATCAACACCAAATCACCTGCAAAGGATATGCTAAATATCTTATTATGTGAGAGAAGGGACCATTGATCTAAGAGCATGTAATAATTTATCTTTTTAGAATATAGATGAAAGGAATTGGTACGGTTTTTTGAATCGGTTTAATTGAAATTGAATCTAAGTTAGAGTCAGTTCGTTGTTTCAATTTGGATTGATTACATATAAAGCTTATCACGTTTAGACTAAAATCAAAATGCGCAATGATGCAGGTTTTTGTAGCTAGATTTGGAGCAGCCTTTGATCAAATTGGAGTGCACCATTTTGCATCCTAAACTCTTTTAGCTACGTGACTATTGAAACAACATGAACCACAACAATCATACTATACCACAAAGTTTCAAACTTACCATCGTAATGAATTATTATTACTGAAATTTGAGGTAATACAATAGTATAGTAAATAAATAATATAATTTTTTTTCATGCAATTTGACCATCAATCTTGCAAAGTTCCCAAATTTCTTCGTATTTCCACAATATTGTTGGTATTTGTTCTTCTTCATCTATTTTTTTGAAGGTCACAAATGTTAAAAGGTCATGACAGAATCTCCCCATACTTAATAATTGACTGCAAGTTTCTTTTGTTGCAGTTTTACCGTCACCAAAAATATAATTAAATATCTCATCAGCAGAAGTATAGGTTAACTTCTTTTCACAATTTAAGACAGGATTTGTGGTGCCAAAATTGGGACTTGGTGCATCTGCCAATAGATTGATGGTATTCGACCTTGCAGTTCCAAATGAATTTAGTAGCACAACAAACAATGAGATGTATAAGTTGATGATCAACAAATTCTTGGTATCCATATTGTCAATGCAATTATTATAATTTTTCTTTTGGATCACCAACTTTGATCCTATAGAATAAAGAAAAAGTGAATGAAAGATGAATGATGATGAATGTTTTTTTTTTCTCTTTTGCCTCTATTTATAGGTTGAAGTCCTTTGTGAAAAAGAAAAACGTGTAACTTATTTCAAAATAAAAACTTATTTAGGCGTTAAATATTTCGAAATGAAAACCGCAATTAATTATAGCATCTAATTAAATTAATTACTCACAAGTGAAGATGTTGGATATTAAGATGAGGTAACATTTAATACTCCCTCCATCCCTAATTAAAAGTGTCGCTCCATGTGAGTTGCGGATTACGAAGCGACACTTTTAATTAGGGACGGAGGGAGTAATACTTACTGCTTGTGGGTCTTTCTTATATAAGGGTGTGTTCATTTCACCTTAGTGAATCGCATTTCACAGTTTTGTTATGTTCAAGTCGTTTAGTTTAGTTTAGACCAGGTCGTTGTGTTCACGCCGTTCACTTTCACTCTCACAGATTACTATTTGGTTGTGGTATTGCAAATTACAGGTGGTACACAATCTCATTTTCATATTCCAGGTGGTAACCTTGTATTTTGTTTTTTTTTTAAACTCTGTGAGTTTTGAAGCCTTTGCCGTTAGTTTTTGATGAGTTCCCCATTTTGCCCTTACTTAAACGCTGCATGTAGTGGGTTATTTGCACTCAACGGGCAAAACTTCTACCCTTCCTCCAATTACTCATACTCACTTTATTTGCTCTCAGATCATCATTTCAATTTCCTCTCCCTTCTCTCTGTTCTAGCAAGGGTTTCAGAGTGATTGTTGAAGACGAAAAAATTAGGGTTCCAGCGACCCCGAGATTGCATTTTGAAGCAATTGTAAAGAGAGATTGGAAGGCAGAGGGAATGGGAATATGCGTAGGAGAGGGAGGGGGAATATGGAATGGTAAGCCTGGGTATGCTTAAATAAGAGGGATAATAAATGGGTGGGAAATTTTCGTGACAATTGGAGGGAAATAATATAGGGGGTATTTAAGCCATTTTCAAAGCAAAGTTAAATGGCTAAACCATCTTCACAATCTCTAACAAAGCCATGTAACCTATTTGACGGCGAAAAAACTAACGGGTCTTGCTTAAATGGTCATGGAGCGTCAAAAAAATAAACCACAAGGTTATCACCTGTAATATGAAAATGAGAATGTATACCACCTGAAATTTGCAATACCAAAGGGGTACCACCTGGAAAATTTTCAGTTCGGTTCAGGTCGTTCAGTTTAGGTCGTTCAATTCAGCTAATTCAATTCAAGTGCTTTCAGGCGAATTGAACACATCATAAGAGGACATTGTCAATGAGATTTTCTTTTTCTTTGTAAGTTATCTAAAAGTGTAATATTTTTATTAAAATGTGAAAATACATAACCACGGATTTGGTTATTTTGATAAGTATTTTTGTAATTGATTATAGATTAAACATAAAAGGTGGTTTGTTAAAAGATTGTAAATTTAAAAGGTGTATTTTTAAAAATAACGTAAAGAAAATAGAATTATAAGATGGGAAGATCGAAATGGAAATACCGACTGCA
>BSSO01004116.1:0-15103 GCA_030267885.1 Mesembryanthemum crystallinum
GGACGGAGGGAGTACTATTTATCATTTTTAACGTATTTAACCACTATTCCAAAACTGACCTAAAATTCAACCTGAACCCGACCGATCGACCTAAAGTTGTCTATTAGGACTTAGGACTTAGGAGGTGCTACTGCCACATGTACCACCGCGGCACCGCCTAAGCCCTTCATCTTTTGGATCTTCCTGATAAATCCTGAATCACTTCTCAGATTTGGAGTTTTCGATTAACAAACACATTCTCTCTCTCTCGAAGAAAAATGTCGTCACTTGGAGCAGGGAAGGGGCTTTTGGAGGTAGGAAAGTTTGGTGTTTACGTCGCAATCCCCATTGTTCTTATGTACGCTTTTGCCAACAATTCCAAAAATCTTCACAAATTCATGGCCGGTGTAAGTCCCTTCCAACACACTTTTTCCATCAATCTCTGGTTTGTTTAATTCATTTCGATTCAATTTTAGTTTCTGTGCTGGTGTTGCAATTTCTTTTGATTGCTATTCAATTGAAGGGTGAATTAGCTATTGTAATCTGTTTCGGGTGATGGGTTTGAGGGGAATTGAGCAATGATTAATGTTATTGGCTTTGATTATCTGTTGAGGTACTCATCAATATCTAACAATATGGTTTGTTGTCACCACCATTGAATCTACTTGTATTTTCTTATGTTTTTGCTAGCTTAATTTTGGAGTGATTTAGAACTACCACATTCTCTTATCACAGAGATGGTTCAGCTCATATTAGGGCTATAGTACAAGTCATGTTTTTTCCTTTTCTTTAGGGGAAGTGGGGAGGGGAGGGAAAAGTATTTGTTTCCTGTGTTCGTGCTCAATGATTGGTAAGTGTTGATATTAGAAAGAATTGACGAGTAGTTAATTCCCGGGGTTTCGATCTGGTTGAGTTCAAGGATCAGGCCTGTTCTCTCCCTTAAATACCTATCCCATGATATGCCTACTATGAAATTAGCCATTTCATTGGGCAGTGATTTGGCCATACGAATTAAGTTCATCCCTGAGTAGGGGTGGGTATAGAGAAGTAAGCATAGAAATGAAGTTAACTGTGATTCCTAGTTTCGCTTAATCTTATTGGTTTTTTATATAATGAAAGGGAAGCAGAGGACTCTTGTGAGTGAATTGTACGGGGTGAAACTATCAACATGTTTTCTTAGGACTTTGGGAATAATGGGAATGTTATAACCATGTTTGATTAGCTAAAGGAGTATGCTTGTAATGGCAGCATCCCACAAATTGATTCAAGCCTCATTGTTAGCGATTTGTAACTTCACTCTTGATGTTGGTAACTGTGAATAGGGATAAGCTTGATAGGATTTTCTTCTTTTTTTAATGTCTGATAAAAAGCTATAGGGCGCAGATGCACAATTTAAAGTTGGATTCACCTTGAACACCAGATATATGCAATTTATGGTTCTCACTGACAGAAAAAGATGTTCACATATATTTAGAATTTAGTGGTCATTTGGTTTATAAAGGGAAGCTTACCAGGTAACAGAAGAGTCCAGTATGAGAAGTATTAAAACTCGTTTGGTTGACGCATAAAGTAAAAATCATGCAAGAAGTTTCACTTACCTAGGGGGACTGTGTAAGCCATTACCCTCATTTTGAGGAAAGTCTAACAACCTGGGACTGGTTCTATGTCAGCTAAACAACATGGTAGTTTAGTACTTCTTCCTAAGTTGTCATTCTTGTGTATTCTTTTTACTAACCAAATGACCACTTAGAATCTGACTCGGTTAAAAGTAGGTGGATTATGACTTCTCTTCTTACCTTACAGTGCAGTATCAATGTATCATTTTTCAGAGAAGTGTTTCTGGGTAAGTGAGGGCGGCTACTCATTTTAGTTTCTGTTGTGTTGCAATTTCTTTTGATTGCTATTCAATTGAAGGGTGAATTAGCTATTGTAATCTGTTTCGGGTCATGGGTTCGAGGGAAATTGGGCAATGAATAACTTTACTAGCTTTGATTATCTGTTGAGGTACTCATCAAAATCTAACAATATGGTTCGTTGTCGCTGCCATTGAATCTACTTGCATTTTCTATGTTTTTGCTAGCTTAATTTTGGAGTGATTTAGAACTACAACATTCTCTTATCACAGAGATGTTTCAGCTCAAATTGGGGCATTACGGAAAAAAGTACAAGTTAGATTTTTTCTTTCTTTAAGGGAGCTTTGTTTTCTGTGTTCGTGCTCGATTATTGGGAAGTTTTGATATTAGAAAGGAATTGAGGAGTAACTAATTTCTGGGGTTTTGAACTGGTTGAGTTTAAGGATCAGGCCTGTTCTCTCCCTAAAGAACTCATACCTATCCAATGATAGGCCTACCTTTGGTCATTTCATTGGGAAGTTATGTTTGGCCATAGGAACCAAGTTCATTCCTGAGAAGGGGTGGTTATAAAGAAATATGCATAGAAGTGACATATCGGTGATTCCTAGTTTCGCCTAATTAATTGGTTTTTTATATGCTAAAATGGGAGAAGAAGAGTAGAGGACTCCTATCTGTGGATTGTATGGGATGAAACTATTGACATGTTTTCTTAGGACTTCGGGGAAATTGGGAATGTTAGGAAGTTAGAACCATTTTTTATTAGCTTAAAGAGTATTCCTATAGTGGCGGCATCTCACAAGATGATTCAAGCCTCAATGTTACAAATTTGTAACTTCACTCTTGATGTTGGTAATTGGTGAATAGTGGTTAGCTTGATTGGGTTTTCTTTCTAAAAATGTCAATTAATGGCTGTAGTGCATAACAAATTTAAGTTGGATTCACCTTGACGACCAGATGGATGCAATAATATGGTTCTCATTGACAGGAAAAGATGATCACATATATTTAGAATGTAGTGTCATTTGGTTTACAAAGGGATGCTTACCAGGTAGCAGAAGAGTCTAGTATGGCAAGTATCAAAACTCGTTTGGTTGACACATGAAGTAAAAATCTTGCAAGAAGTTTCACTTACCTAGGGGGACTATTAGCAATTTCCCTCATTTTGTGGAAAGTCTAACAACCTGGGACTGGTTCTATGTCAGCCAAACAACATGATAGTTTAGTACTTCTTCCTAAGTTGTACTTCTTGTGTATTCTTTTTACTAACCAAATGACCACTTAGAATTTGACTCGGTTGAAAGTAGGTGGATTATGACTTCTTCTCTTATCTTAGAGTGCAGTATCATGCTTCAGGGAAGTGTATCTGGGTAAATGAGGGCGGCTACCTTTTTTTTTTTGTTTTGGAAAAGGTAGGGTGACGTTGTGCACACATTACATGTTTGTGTGTTTTCTGTTCCTAGATCTCTTTACCTTTAGGTCAGGCTAGTCTTTGTTTTCTGATAGCAATGAGTAGGTTTCGTGAGGTACTGAGGTATATTTCACATTTCAGGTTAGAGGATTTAGATAAATTATTCATTTATGAAAAGCCTTGAATGCTGAACTTGGGTTTTCATGCTTATATGTAACTGTTTTTGCAAAGTTTGCAGTTGCTTCTTTTTTGGGTGATGGTTGTGTGGTTCAACATTTCACAGATCTTTTAGTGTCATTAGTGACCAGTTGACCACCTGACTGATAGGTGAAATACTACACACATGTGCTTCTTTCTAGAATCGTTTATCATAACACTCTCTTTAAGCAGCTACTACTGACATGTAGAAACTCTTATATCCATCCACAGCAGTGGTAGCTTGTTTATCTATTCTAGCTGATTGGACAGAGAAAATCATTTCTATCTGTGCCAACTTTTTACACTGTAAGGTGTTTGGCTCAGCACTTTAAGTTCAAAGGAATTAAGACTTGTAAAATCCATTCTGAAATTTTTTTCCCATAAAATAGTAAGATGATTTTGGAAAATCTTCAAGAACCTGCAAAGGGATTTTATAGTCCTCAAAATCTTATTGAAGTGTCATTTGTAAAATCCTCAAAAGAGATTTGGAAAATATACCCACTATCACAAATGGCTATCAGTTGAACTATTTAGAACCAACAATACTGCTATTCGTCCTATAGATAAGTGTGATTTAAGTCTCTACCTTCTGAGGTTAGCCTTTGTTCTTTTTCTATTGTTGAGAACTAAGTGAAAAGTGTATCAGGCTTGTTAGTTAACATAGTTGTTTCAGAGCTTGTCTAACCAGCCTAGTCATCCATATATTAGGTTTTGCTCTTTTTTCTCTGTGGCTGTTCAAACCATGCAAGGGTGTAGGTAGTTCAAACCCTGCTGGTCACAGAGTAGCTGTACCTACAGTTTCTTTGGGCAGGAATGGTGAATTGTGAACCAAAAACTGAAATTGATTCCAATAAAATGATATCTTTGGCATAAATCAATGTAATTTGGATGTCGAAGAATTTGTTCTATATGCACAAAGCGAAATAGGGACACCTTTAGCTGATCCCATTGTTTGATGAAAAAAATAAAGAAGTACCAAAACATTCGGGTATTAGGAGGTAGGACAGATAGCTACTAAAAATATGTGAAAATTTGATAGTTAAATACTCTATTATACTAATCTCAATCTGAAATTTACTACTACATTAGTTGGAACAAATTTATAATGTTCCTTCCAGGAAGTAAAAGTTTAATTTGACAAGGTTCTTTCTTTTAAAAAGTGAATAATTTTTCAGTGATTGCATTTTTGTTGCAATAGACTTGAGGATTATGATTTTTGAATGAGTCTTTAACTCCCCCCCCCCCCCCCTTCCTAAACAATGAAAGAGGAAAGAATACAAGACCATGGTACAGCTTCTGAGTGTTGGAATTTTTTAAACATAAAATGTATTCCAGCAACAGACTGTTGTAACTCCCTCTCTCCCTTCCAACTGAAAAGGGATTTTTACTTCCATTTTCACTTAGGGAACAATCAACTTAAAAACTCAGGAGTCAGGACCTTCTGAAATGAAGAGCTTTCTAAACAACCTTCTTTGGATAATTTGTATCCAAACACTATGTCAAATTCACTCTTGGATTTTATGCGTGAAGAGTTTTCGTACAGCTGAACATAATTTCTTAGTAAGATTCTGATTGAACCTGGCCAGTGGCCACTGTAATTTGCCTATTTTCACCTGGATGTCAAAGGGCCCAAGTTACTGCATCTCTCCTCAAAAAGTCGTGTTGGCTTGGCATATATATTAGATGACCCTCTCTTGGACCGACCTTTGCAGGAGGCTTTTACATTCAGCTGCCATTTTTTTTTTTGCTAAGCTGCCATTTTTTTTTTGCTTGAATGTTTTTCAGAAAGTGGTATTTTTGTTGTTATTGGACAAATTGAAATATTAAGAAGGAAATTGGGATGGGGCTAATAGTGTATCAGTAGTCAATGGTTTCTGCTAAAGAGATTGTCTTTCCTTTAGAAGGGAAGATCTCGTATCAAATGTGGCAATACTTTATGTTTGTTTAGTTGGATTCATAATTACAAGCGGAGCAATGTTGTGAGTTATGGTGTTTGATATTAAGCTCTTGACACTAACGTGCAAGTGGGGGCTCAGTTTTAGTTTGTGTTCTGTGTCTCTTTTATGTTGATTTGCTTCTGAGTTCTAAAGACTATTTGTTCAATACGTCACATTACCTAACCTTAAACATGTTGGATTGTTTTGTGAAGCGTTCGTATGTGGTCTATCCTCCTGAAGCACCACGGCCTCCATCACCGGAAGAGATGCGGGAAATGGCTCGAGAAATAGCTCGTAAAAGGAACAACCAATAATGCAGGACTGTGAGAGGCAATCTGTAGTTCAGCACGATGTATTTCCACAGCATCTATCATTGTAGAAACTATTGGTATCAGTGTGTCTTTAAATAATACAGTTCACTTATATAATAAACTAACGGTATCAGTGTGTCTGTAATATTATGTATAGATCCAAAGAGGTGGATCTGGTGATACCCTTTTCTTTATGTTCCATGTTTTCCCACGATTTCGTGGGGTTAGATTGATCTGTTTCATTCATTGTAAATTATTGGCAAGATCAGTTTTATTATAATTTTATGACAAGAAGATGAACATTGATTGAAAGTTGTACAATATCTATAATGGAGATCATATTCAATGAAAATACATGTCTATAATAATTGAATTAATTCTTGGCAAAATAAATAAATAAATAAATAAATAAAACTAGCCCTTGTTATATCTGCAAATAATTGTGTCTGAGGCTGTTTAACAACTACAATTTCATTAATTATCATCTGCAATTTCATCGTAAAACTCATGTAATCTGTATAGGAAATCTATAAGCTTTCTTGAAGGGGAATTAGAAATCTAGAAGATCTTCGTTGTTCAGCAAGGGAGATGGATTCTTAGCTACTTGAAGGCACTAGGATGTATGACAACACTGGAAGATGAAGTATGGGCAGTGAAGATAGGCCTAGAGATAGCAATTCAACAAGGGTGGAAAAAGATAGAGATCAACTTGGACTCCACAACTTCAGTTAATATGCTTAACAGCAGCAAAATTAATAAGAATGCTTTAACTCGTGTTATTAAGCAATGCAGGGAGCACCTGAGCAAAATGGAGGAATACAAAATCGAGCATGTTCACAGGGAGTGGAATCAACTTGCGGATCTTCTTGCTCGAGAAGCGAATGACAACCCCAATGACTTTATTGCAACTGTTATTAGCCACAATGTTTTGAACTCAATGAGGAGTGTGTATGAAGCAGATTATGTGGGGATCTCATATTCTAGAGTTTGTGATTTGACCTAATCTTTGTAGTATGGTTTAACTCACCCAAAAAAAAAAAAAAAAAAAAAAAAACTGAATTATAGAGTAGTAATACACATATCAACCTCTATTATTAGCCCTTATTTTTTCCAATTCTATTTTAATGATATGATGTTTTGAGCATGAGTATTAAGTATGTTATCTCATATGGTAACTTCAGCAACAGGTCTGTTTTCAGAAAATGTGGAAAAGAAGTCGAAACTAGTCCATTTGATGCATAACATTCTCTTATGTAAAATCATACAGTATGATTCACCTTTCTTGGCACTCTGAAAGTGACCAATGATATTTTCAGAAATATTTTTACAGAACCTGACACTCATTCAACAGCAGTAAAGCAAATTTGTCAACATGTACTCTTTGGACTCTTCGTTATGAACCTTCACAGTCCCAATCCCAAGTGCCAAAAAGGCTATCCATATCCTGTGATTCATCCTTCACTTGAGGCACAAAAATCTCAGATATTATACCAAAAAGTACAACAACACTCGACATAAAACCATATCCACAAGAGGAAATCTGGAAAAAATGGGGAGTTCAGAGGTATCAGAAGAATCATCTGACTGGGAAGAAATCCAATACCCATACAGCAACAACAACCAACCCTCTTCACCTCCTCCACGAGAACAGCACCTCCAACTCGAACCAGTAATACGAAACAACTTGTATGATGAAGGTTCTTCTATCTTCCCACCAAGCGAGCATGAAGACTTGCCTGTTGTTCTGGTAGCAGAATTGTCACCACCACCAGCATTGCCGTTGCCAGTCTCAGAGGTCGACCCACCACAGGAGCACCAAATAAAATCTGATTCAAAGCTGTCGCTCATTGCAAATGAGATCAGGGCCGGGATTTACACAACTGGGAAAAGGATGGCTGCGCTTCTTGGCTTGTGCTTCCAGTCTCATAAGTATCCATCTTTTGTTCCTGCAGCTGCATTAGCTGTGGCAATATTTGCATGTGTGAAGATTCTGCAGTGGCGGAACCGCCTTCTGCTTCTGCTGAGAGAGAAAGACCAAGTAAGTTTCTACAATCCGAAAAAGGAAAAACAAAAAACAAAATTCTTTTTCCCACCTTCATTATATAAAATTGCCCCTCGTCATTAAGGGTCTGTTAACTGTCCACTGGGACCTGCTAACTCAAATACTGAATCTACTGATTGCAGAGAATCAGCCAGCTCTTGCATCAGATTGCTCACATGAATGAGATCTTGTCAGCACGAAGAAGGGTCCCAGTGCTGCGAATTAATTAGAACACATGAGGAAAGCTCAAAAGCATCAACAAACCAACAGTTACTTACAGCTGCACTTGATTTATGGTTTCTTTATTGGGCTAGGCTGCCCAAAATTGAGTATAATCTCTCCTGATTTTCTGGCTGCTTCTATCCGAAAGTTTTAGATCTCTCTACAAGAAGCTTATTTGCTACCAATGAAGATGTCATCTGTGAAGACTCAAAGTCTGTAATATCCACATTCATGCAAGAGTACAGCTCAAACAGACAGATTAATAACCAAATGTTTTTGTAGGCTTTCGCACCATATGATCAACCTGGTTCACAAGGTCAGTTCTGGAGATGTATATATTCAGCATTCAGCAAAAAGAAATGAAAATAAAAAAACAGAGGTTTATGATTTTACAAACACCTTTCCTCTTCCCCACCCCCCACCCCCCTCCCCCCAAGAAAAAAGAAAAAAGAAAAAAAAACCCCACCAAGAAAAGCCAGCTGGCATTATTGTATGATGATATATGATGAAGTACATCTGACTCATAATAAGCTATATGTTATATCTATCGAAGGAGAGGCACAATTACCCCACAAGTTACAGGACAGAAACTGATGAAACCTAATGGGTGAGTTCAGAAAGCAGGGGGGGCTACCTGAGTCATGAAGGACCAGAGCCAAATCATCTGTCCCCAAAGTAACTCAAAGTGATTTAATTTGGATGAGGTTTTCCCATCTCTTCAGGGCATCATCCTTAAGCTGTCTAAAGATAATTAAGTTCAAACTCAATAGATTTTTTATGTAAAAGGAAGCTGATTAAGTCTAAATAGAAAGGAAGGCTCCTTCTAAATATAGCTAGGGTGACTGGAGAAATTTGAATTAAGACACAACAGATAGTGATCACATTCACCCGATCACATGCTCACAAAAAATCTAGAAGCAAAAAACAGTGACCGGTACAGATTTGGTCATCTTTGCAACTTCAGAGTAATTATCATCCCATTTGAGGCATAGCAGACCCGTTGCTGCAAATACTTCATTCACCAACTAAAACATTTATACACAACAAGGCAACAGTTTCAATACACTTCGCTACAATAACCCAACTAACAGTCTAACAGAGTGGCTGAGTGGGGCCAATAGCATAAATCAACTTATCATAATTACAGATGACATAACAAGAGAGCCCCCCAACTCAAGGAATGTGATTAGGCTAACACTCCTATAATTGTGCACATGATTTCAGCAGCCTAGTGTAACCAAACAGTTGGCGAAATCTTACTCTACACAATCTAGAATACGATGTTACTGTAATGTAATGGGTAACAAACATATGAGCTTTCTAAAAGCCTTTACAACAGGAAGTTAGCTAGCTGCAGATGGTGATAATAAAAAATATAGAGTCCAAATCACTATTCAAAACCAATGATTTTCACTAGTAATGGTATCCATGGACTAGCCACTACAATAACAAGATTCCAATTACTTTCTCACTAGAACCAATTTAAACTATAAGACAAGATAGTCAAATAGTCAATGATAAATTACTTTCAGAACAAGCAATAACAAAATAACAAGAATGTCTGCAAAATTGCGAGTTTCATTTCTTAAAGTATGAATACAATTTTGTAAAGAATGAGAAGCTGAACTTAACTATTCATCTCTAGTCAAA
Source organism: Mesembryanthemum crystallinum (assembly GCA_030267885.1). Classification (NCBI taxonomy): domain Eukaryota; kingdom Viridiplantae; phylum Streptophyta; class Magnoliopsida; order Caryophyllales; family Aizoaceae; genus Mesembryanthemum; species Mesembryanthemum crystallinum. The sequence goes on from BSSO01004116.1 coordinate 9,600, forward strand.
ACCATGACCTTCTTCAACATATTCCATATGAAGAACATAATGTAAGTTGTAAGCAAAGTACGTAATACTGTCATTTCTCTTCTGCCCGGAAATTTCGGGAGTATCATTCTGTGAACTTAACACGTAGAGAAAGAAAAAAATGGGAGCCTCAGATATGATCGTTCTAACCATGTTACAATAAGTAACACCCAACAGGGTTAGCTTGCATTACCCTCAGGAGTAAATCTGATAGAATATCATGACTTTGATCCGCTACCAAGGCTAGTACGTCGAATATCAAACTGATTGACATACTCTAAAGGTGTTGTAGTCTCGTTCCTAGTCCTCTTGATCTTTGGGCTCAACAATCCCCTATGCCTAAAACCATACAGCTTAAGTACCTGATTATCTGCAAAATTGAATGCCCTCTCCATACTCTTCAAGCACTTCTCGACAGGATAATCTCCATAACTCCCACAAGGCTTACAACCCACGAAATGAGTTATAAATGGCCACCTCTCATCGCCCAGCCCTGGGTGGTACTTCTCCATCATCTCCTCATATTTGTCCACCAACCCAGTCCAGAACCCGTGCAAATAATACGAGTTCTCCACAAACACCTTCTTCATCCACACATCCTTCTGAGTGATCAGCAAGTAAATCAATGCCGACTGATCATCAGCTTCAAATGCCGGTCTCCCACTCAAATAACTAGTCAAAACTCGCCCTGCCTCATCCCTAGTCGGCCCTCTAGGACCCATCGGCGCCCAAGTATCAAGCAAATCCAAAGTCCACTGACAGTTCCGAAACAGAACACTCCCAGTATTCAAAGCAATCCAAGACTTCTTATCAAACAACAAATCAGGGTACCCATGAATCACCAAGTTATAATCCTCATACTTCTTAGTCGGGATCTCGAAAACCATATCAGTAAACAAAGCATCACTATCAATCCACCAAATCCACTCAATTTCAGGATGAGACAACATCAACCTTCGAATCAACGGCAACTTAGCCCAATACCCAGAAAGCTCCGTATCCAAATGAGCCATATTATACACAATCTCAATACCATGAAGCCGACAATAATCAATCTTATTCTTAATAGACTTCAACAAATAATGATCCCCAATTGGGTTATCACAAGGATTAGGCGGAGACCCACTTACCAGCAACATCCTAGGTTTCCCCTTCACATAATTCGGATACTCCGGATTTGATTTCAGCCACTCCTTCCGCTGCTGGTCCCAACCTGCGATCTTCGGCCCAAATGTAAATGTCACGTTAGGGTTCATAACTGTCTCATCATTATCGGGCTCGCGCCCATCGGATCGGATCTCCTCAATGACCCGACGGGCCTCTTCTTCCAGCGTTTTCCTCTCCGAATCGGCCTGCGACGAAGAGAGATTCAGCCCTATGGTGCCTCGAAGAACCAAGATAGTAACAAAGCCACACAAGATAGTGATCTTGATGTTGTTCATCGTCTTAGCGATCTGGCGGCCACGAGGGACTCGAAGGCGGTTTCCGGCGGAGGCTGTGGTGGTGGGAAGGGTGGCGCCGCCGCCATTTCCGGTTCCGGCGGAGGATCTCTTCTGGGCTGTGAAGCCCTCTTGACCCATAATGAAATTTTGGGGAATTTTTTTGTGGGGTAAGATCAGATCGGGGTTTGAGAGAGCATTGATTTAGGGTTTTGCTGCAAATTTGCAGATTTGGGGGTTTGGGGCAGTGGGATTTGAGATTGAAATAGTGGAAATGGTGGGGATTTTTGATTAAGTAGCGAAGAAACGTGGTAGGGTGTTCATGAGAGAGAAAGGAGAGAGAGAGAGAGCGCGGGGATGAAGGGAGAGAGGAAGGAGGCAGGAGTCAGCACCGACTACTGGATTGTCCACTCTATGTCCTCAATTCACGTTTGATTGTTTTTTTCAAAAAAAATTTATGTATCTTGTCTTTTTTTCCTCTTTATTTATAAGTAATTTTTGCAGAAAAAGGTGGATTTTGGTGGGGTTGATTACTAGAGTGGATACTATAATTAATGAAAAATTGGAAAATGTAATCCTATATGATCCATTATATTGGAAAATAATCTTCTTTTTCTATAGGGATAATAAACGCTTATAATCCGTATATAGATGGATAGTCTCTTCTAAAACATGCTGCTCAGGAAATTTCTCCTTCACAAACGTTAAGTTCATTAAGAACCCAAATGATTTTGAAGTAATCGAAGAAGGGCGGCGCTGAACGGAGCTTTCAAGTTGAATAACTAACTTTTAAGGTTGCTTGATGACGATAGTTTGATGTCATATGATCGTAAGATAATTGATAGTCGCTCGAGTATTTACCCCCATTGATTGAGCTGGGACGTGAGTGGCCGGCTTAGAAATTGAATCAAAGATTGGCCTTGGGAGACCAAAGCCAATAAGTTTTTGATGATCAAATTATGAGTATGAACTCGAACCTTAATGTTATACCTTCGAGCTTTCATTTGAGTCTATGGCAGAAGAATTCAAGGTTGTTGAGCTTCTTGTCGAGCTCAACCATGGAGTATTTTAACTTATAAGATTTTATCCCATTTCGTCTCTTTGTATATATCTTGGATCAGCTTGTAAGAGAGCTTAGCTGCTGAGTTCTTTGATTACTGTCGAGGGGCCTAAAGAGCCCCGTTGAGACTGAGGTAGCAGAAGAGGAAGGAGACTGTACTAACATAATGCAGTGGTGTTTAGCACCAAGATAAAAATAAATAAAAATTAAATAAAGCTCTTATAAAAATCTAGTATTGGAGTTACTCTAAGGAGAGAAATACTCCCTCCGTTTCAATATAATGTTAATAGTTTGACTTTTTGAGTCAAAGTTTGTAAACTTTGACTATTAATTTGTTAAAAAGTATAATGATGTATACAGTAAAAATATAATTTTTGGATTCATCTTAAATAGTAGTTTCAATTTATCATCTTTTTATAAGTTTTAGGATTTATATAATTGCAATTATTTATGGTCAAAGTGTTGCCTTGGAGACCGCGTAAATCAAACTATTAACATTATATTGAAACGAGGGAGTATTGTGTTTTAAAGGTTTGAGTGTGAGAAGTTAACTAGGGTCACCATTCATATACTTCCTTTTTCGAATGGCAAGGGCCTTGAATCTTAAGTGCTTTAAGCCTGCCAATTAGAGCTTAGGCCCTCTAGTCACATGGCCATTTGGGCTTTGCCAATGTGGAGTTGCTGTAACTGGGCCCCAAAATAGTTTCTAATCTGCTTTTCATGTTTCCCAACAAAAACTTAGGAATAGCATGTTCTAAAAGCATTATACTCCATCCGTTCCTGAAAAATTCTACCATTTGCGTTTTGCACAACAGCCAATGCAAGCTGATTTTTGCATGTGCTCTCTCCTTTAGCCCACCACATTAGTGGTTATCACCAAAAAAAAATTTAGCCAAAAGAGATGGTAGTGTTTTTGTGAAACATCCAAATAAGGAAAATGGTAGAATTTTTAAAGAACGGAGGGAGTATATCATATATTCAAGAAAAATTTGTCAAAACCACCTTATAAAATATGATTTTTTTATGCAACCACTTTATATAATTTTTTTAAGCGAAACCATCTTATAAAATAATTCCGATCAAGTCCAACCACCTTAACCTCTTTTCCGGCCAAAAAACAAAGTGAACTGACCAAAATACCCTCATATGACTTGCATGTGGTTCATTTAATCTATAGAAGCGGCAAAATATAAGGGTAATTCGGTCAGTTCACTTTATTTTATCGCCGAAAAGAGGTTAAGGTGGCTAGATTTAATCGAAAATATTTTATAAGGTGGTTTTGTTAAAAAAAAAATTATATAAGGTAACTGCATAAAAAATGTCATATTTCAAAAGGTAGTTTTTGACCAATTTTATTCATATCACAAAGATGTTTCTACTGCCAACAGTCATACAAAATGAGATGAAAGATTATTACCATAATCTACCTATCCAAGTTGCAATTGTGACCTTTTCTATGGAGTATGATGTTTCTTATAGAAAGACAATTAATCATATAAATAATTTCTAAAAAAAACCTTTGAAAATACTTGCAAATATTTGGGTTCACACAACAAAAAGATGACGTGCTATTTGTGTACAAGCAACAAATACTGATTAATTACTTTCTTTTGAATTTTAAGAAAGACTAACCTGATTTCAAGTCCCCCTCAAAAAAAAAAAAAAAAAAAAAAAAAAAAAAANAAAAAAACGATTTCAAGTCATGGAGAAAATGAATGAATAAAACCTCGTACTATGGAACTTTTCTTGGATTTATACTAAAGTGATTTTATGCTAACAACATTATTAATATTACTCCCTGTTTCACTATGACTATCCTCCTTTCTATTTTAGAATGTTTTATTTTGATTGTCTTCAATATTCATTATCACTCTATGCATTTAATGAGCACCCCAATATACTCTAATTCTACTGGTTTTTTTAACCGTTCTTAATATTAGTGCAAAAAACAAAGAAGACATCCATAGTGAAGCAGAGGGAGTATTAGTTAATACTTAATAGGTTTCGAATGTTCACTTTGTTTTGTTTGCTACAAGGAATAGATATAAGAATATAATCATGATGACAATAGTCCTTAGTTGAGTTCGTTTCAACTGAAAAAACTGAACTATTCTTAAATGAAACAGATTTGCATAACTAGTTGGATTTAACAAAGTTGAACATAATTTGAAAACTGAACTAAAAACTTGAATGATGAAAATAATTACTCTAGAAAAGATGGCTGGACATACCACTTTATTTAAAAAATTGCACATTCTTACAAATAAAATAAAAATTCCACACTGAATTCCATACAAATTTCCACACTTTTTATGAACTTAGACATTGAAAGTTATCAAACATTATATATATATATATATATACGAATAACTTCACTAAATAAAATTTGCATTTAAGTTTTTGTTAGGTTTTGACTATTAGCTTGAGGAGGGCATACAACACATAAGAATTTTGATTCACACCATGATAAGATAGAGAATTCGCGGCTTTTTGCGAGTATAAGTCAAATAGTTTATCAACAATTTGTTCCCCAAAATGTTTTGCAATTACACCCTCATAGGCAGCCCTAATGTGAGATGCTCGTTCATTGATATCAGGCATAGTCAGATTCTTGCTAGGCATGCTCAACATCTTCATTTTTTCAATCTTGAAGCAATTGGTTCTCCTAATAAGTTTCTTCATTTGTGGGCGAGATGGGTAATATTTTGGCATGTTAAATGTTGCAACTTTCTCCTCTTCAATGATCCCCTGTAAATAATTTTTTTTTTAAAAAAAAAGAAAAGCATATTATAAGAAGTCAGATTTAAAATTGGTATTATATTGGAGAGAGAGAGTCTAAGTTCCAGTGCGAACTAAACTTATATGCGAACCATGCGAACTACTAAATTCATCATTCACAAAGTGCATATTCATCACCCGTAGCATAAATATTCATCACTCATAACATTCATATTCATCACTTTTTCAGGATTATGTAGATTCATTAC
>BSSO01004117.1:0-15101 GCA_030267885.1 Mesembryanthemum crystallinum
TAGAAAGAATTTAAAACATCAAATCCAATGAATGGAACTTGAAAAAATCCAAAACTAAAACCAGAAAGGAATACAAAAGAGAAAAGATAAAAGGGGAAAAAATGTTAGGAGGTTTGAAAAAAGAAAAAAGCGCATGAAAGTGTGATGTGCAGTATCGAACCAGTTACCTTGAGGCAATTTGCAGCACACTTTCCCACCTGGAATGGACCTAAATTCTTCATCTCTGTAGTGCAAAAGCAATTATTTAAACACTTAAGGAGCGAAAGAAAGCAATCAATTTAGTAACAGCAGGCTCGGGTGTACGATGCATGGTAGACCCGGATCTACGGTATCAATTAGCTAGTACAGTTCTATTTCTTTTCTTTTTTTTTTTTTTTCTTATTTCTCAATGAGGTGATGCATCCTAATAAAACAAGAACTATATACTACTCACTCCAGGAGATTAGCTAAGCAATCAGGCGAATCAGCTACATGGTTTCCTTCTCAATTACATTGGTGATCATGATGCGCCAACAATATGTTTACTCAACTATGTATGTATGTATGTGTGTATAGATAGGTGGTTAAATCTCAAAGGTGGATGAATATATAAAAACATGACCACATATTTAGAGGGTTCGAATACATGAAACATACTCTAACTGACAACCTCATATTCTTAGGCCAATATTGTTTATTGTTGGCTATTATACTCAAAATGGATTAGATGATAAGGATGAGATAAGTCTAGAACCTTTTTTCCCTTTGTCATTTTTTAATGGCAAATTCTTGTGTACAACCGTCTAACCGTTAGACGACCCAATATAATGGTGGCTTTTTGCAATTTAGGGGTTATTTTTAACCACTTAGGGACTACTTTTTATATCTTATAGTAATTTTATAAAATCGCTCTAAGTCGTTATAATGTAGCCCCTAAGTCAATAAAAGTCGCCACTAAATTGCAAAAAGTTATTCTTGAATTGGCTCAAATTGTATAAAGTAACCCCCTAAGTCACTAAAAATAACCCTTAAGTTACAAAAAGTCACCCTTAAATTTGGTCGTCTAACAGTTAGACGGTTGTACAAGAGAGTTACTCTTTTTTAATTATAATCAATTGAAGAAAACTAGCGTAGAGTGTTGAAGTATTAACGTTTGCATTTTTATTCGGTATGACAAAAGGGATATTTCCACCACGTTACCTTCAGTCCTTTGACAATTATGTATACAAATAACTCCTTAATTACCTATATCAATAATGAAATGGTAACCAATTTTCGACTAATATTGCGGCTACTTTCTCACTACATATTAAAAAAAAAAAAAAAATACAATATCACATGGCATTATTGTCGTATTTTATCATATATATGCACTCAAGTCTATATTTAGATAGTTGATTGATATAACGGAACAGTATATAATATACTTCATGAACTCTTGAATGCAAAATAAAGTTTCTATTTTAGACACTTTATGAAGTTTTTTTTTTGTTTTTTTTGACAAATTTCTATACAACCATCCACAACTCTGGCTATTTGGCTGGCATAAGAACACTAGTAATGGGTGACCCAATAGTTGGGTCTATTTGGTTTTCTCTCTCTTCCACCTCATCTCCCACCATCTTCTTAACCCAATTCATAAATAACACCCCCAATGGAGAACCATCGAGTATTAGTTCTATTACACTTTTCAAAATAATTAATTAATTAGGCTAATAATATCATTTAATTATTTTTTTAATAATTATTATGTCAAAATCATACTTCCTGAACACTAGTAATATACTCCCTCCGTCTCAAAATAACTGTCGCTTTAGGTCCATGCGCACATATTAAGGAGAGTATTAATTCTAGAGGTAGTTAAAGGGAATTTGACTCTATTACCCTTGTATTAATTATAACTAGGTGCATTGGAAAGCGAAATTAGTAATAAACCACAAGGATATTTTTGGAAAATGAGCAATTAATGTTGTATTGGAATTGTAAAGTGACAGATATTTTGAGACAAAAAAAATTAGTTAAAGCGACAATTATTTTGAGACGGAGGGAGTATGATTTTTTTATTATTTTTTTTGAGATTTTTGAAAGAAAAAAGGAGAGAGAAGGAACTTTTGAAATGTGTAAAAACAAAAGTGGGTCTCTATTTATAGAGAGGGAAAAAATAGTCATTGGTGATTTTTATTTATTTTTATGATTTTTATTTATTTTTAAAAAAACATCAAAATAATTTTTTATAGTTTAGAATTATGCAGTGACACGTGGTAACCAACCATTAGTTTTGGAGTTGATGAGAACCAATCCTCAATTGGTTGAATTGGTGAACCAATATTGGTTCTCCATTGGGGACCCAAAATTGGTTTAGTTCCAATTGAATTGACCTCCATTGGTTGAGCTCTTTGGAACAACATTATTCTCCCAGAGATATATATCCAATGTGCTGTGCTCCCATTGAGTGTTTAATTTATATGTCAATTATATTTTTGACTTAGGGCCAAATTTCATCTTAACTTAATTTATACTAGTACCAATTGGCATCAAACTATTTGGAATGCAGTATTCCACGTATTATGAGTACTTTAATATGTATAGTCATATGTATCATATGTATCATGTATGTCTCAAATTAGCATAATCATTATCACGGCTAACCTATATTTTGCTGGTTGACAACCACCATGGAGTATCAATTAAATATTTCTAGACTCTTCCTACCTTTCCAAGGAATAATTCCAATATAGTTGTACCCTAATTAAAATCTGAAACAGACCCAATCAATACTCGTAGTTTCTAGACCTTTAAGATGTACAGTACATGACACTTAAGTAAAGCTAGGTGGCATTAATGTTGATCACATAATTTCCAATTTGTTCATTTTCTCTAAGAAGGGGGACGTGATCGTGCGCCACATAACTATAGTAGAAACGTAAACATAACCTAAAAAGGCATTAATAGTACTACTAATGGCAGAGATGCTATCCACCTGAATTACGGACAGTGATTTCCATACACGTCGTGTACCGATACACAAATGTAATAGCCAATTAGAAACTGCCATGTAAGCAAAGTGAAAGAAATAGGAGGAGGAAAAGAAGGGAGTGAGAAATTTTCATTTAGGAGGGAAACTTGTGGGTATTAGGCGGTAAAAGTAAGACATAAGAGGGAAAGCAATTGATGAAATTTTTTCCCTCCATTAAACTCAGAATAACAAAAGTCTTGTGAATTTCTCTGGTGAAACTCCAGCGACTTAAAAAGTTTAAAAACTTCTCCATTAATCTGGTTTTGTTATTTTAGGTAGTCTCTGTACGAATTTTCCGATGAGTCTCAAATTAAACTATCAACACTCAGTGTAACGGCAAGAATCGATGGCAGCGCCGGTGGTGGTGCTGTATAGAAAAGAAGAAGGAATAACTCCGATGGCAATTCGTTGATCGACAAAACTATTTTTCCGGTGATTATTTTCCGGTGTACAGCAATGTGTGATTACATCGACAACTGTTGGCGGAAGATGAACAAATTATGGTAATTCTCGCATTTTTATTCAGTTCGTAATGTATTTTTTTATTTTTGCTTTTATTGGTAACAATATTGAATAGTTGTCATTTTTTAATATTAGTAACAAATTTGTTAGTTTAGCAGCATTGTGTACTGATTAGTCATTTTTAATATTAGTAACAAGGGAAGAGAATGAGATAAAAAGTCGGTGATGAAATTTACACGAACAACAAAATAGATGACAAAGTTGATGAATGACTTGCGGAATGCTGCTAGAACACTAAGAGAATCGGATAGAAAGTCGTTGGAGTATAAAGTTGATGTGAGAGAAAGTCGCCAAAGTATTTTGACGGAGATAAGACAAATAGCCACAATTGAACACTTCATGTTTCTCCCTTCAATTTCTGTTGTCAGACTTAACCCCTTTTGAAATTTGAAATGAAAATGTTTGAATTTAAAATAGGAAAATTGGATGCTAATATTCCCAAGTTTACCCGATAAAACAATATTATTCCCAAGTTGAAAATTATACAAAAATATTCCAATGTTTGCACTTTTGTCACAAAAAGGTGCAGTTTGATAACGCCGTTAACCTCTGTTAACGGTTTGCTGACGTGGCACTCCTAAAATATAATTAAGACTTGAATAACACTGTTGCGCAACTGTCTAACTGTTAGACGACCCAACTGAGGGGCTATTGTTTCATAAAATTGACCTAAATTGTAAAAATGTCACCCTTAAGTTGCTAAAAACAACCCCTAAATTGGAAAAATAGCCCTTTAGTTGGGTCGTTTAACAGTTAGACGGTTGCGCTAGAGTAATACTCAAGACTTAATTATATTTTAAGAGTGCCACGTCAGCAAACCGTTAACCGAAGTTAACGGCGTTAGCAAACTGCACATTTTTGTGACAAAAGTGCAAACGTTGGAATATTTTTGTGTAATTTCAAACTTGGGAATAATATTATTTTACCGGACAAATTTGGGAATATTAACATCAAATTTTCCTTTAAAATATAATTAGTTTCAAAAATTTATTTTTCTTTTTTTTTAATTAGCCTATAATACCCAATCAAATTTTACCACCTCATAAGTAAAACTGTGTATGGTTACACAGCGTGTATGGTTAGTATTATCCAATTTCGATGTTTACTGTAGTAAACATCACCTAATTAATGTAATTCATATGAATTTAATTTCGATTATGAGAAGGGAAAACACCTTTATTTGCATAATATACTAGTTAAAGCTTGTTCATTTTACTTTGTACTATTTCAATTCATTTCAGTTTAATTCAATTTATTTATTTATTCAGTTCAGTTAGGATAACAATAACTTGCTTTTTCTATCACATCTATATAAAAACTATATTAAAACACAACGATTCAACCACACTTTGCCACGTCAGCCTGCCATCTCAGCTTGCCACATCAGCAAGTAAAGTGAATGCTAAGTGCTCATTTGCTCATGTGTCCAACGTGTCTACTCATCTGCTGAGGTNACTCCTCTCAGACGATCGGCACAAGTAGAGCCATGGCTCTATATGCTCCCAATCATATGGACTTTTGCCTACCCCAAGTTCTCTCGCTTCATCAACAACAAGTCAGTCTACGGTTGGAAGTCAGAGATTCGTCCATTTTCCTTCCCCAACAACAAGCCAGTCTAGGGCTTGAATTCGAAGGTTCGTCCATCTTCCCAATGGTTAATCATTCAATTTTTCATTAACTTTCTAAGTAATTTGTTAAATTCTCAATATTTGAGCCCATTAGAGAGTGTCCATAACATGGAGGAGGTTCCAACCCAAAATCAATTGGCAATGGGTGGAGTAACCCCTTTAGTTATAAACACCTCAAGCCTATTCTATTTTATCCATGTGGGACTTTCCCACTTAACATAATTCAATTGATTCCCTTTTTTGTTTCTGGTTCCACACAATTAATTGGCTTTTTGTGTAACGGCAAATCAATCAATTGAATTTTAACATGAGTCTCTGTGTTGAATATCCTCCTATAATTTTGAAGGTAAATTCTAGAATTTAATAGGATCTTTATTACATGGAAATCATAAATTTCAAATCATTTACATAATTCAAATGCTCATGATTTTCTCTAAAAATTCCCTGATGTTTTGCGATTCAACTCTTCCAAAATCGAAGGTAAAAGAGACGAAGCAAGGAAAACATCCTTTTTGAAGACTATCTAACACCAGTCAGTTAGTTCACCTCTTCTTATTGAGATTCCCTCTTAAATTTATTAGTTTCTGTAATTTTGTTCTTTTTCCCCATATTTGGTTTCCTTATGTATCTAAGAACATTTTCCTTGGTTATTTTCAATACTTCGCTCATAGATTACAAAATGGAGTATAAGAGCACATACTATGGTGAGGGCATACGAAGGGCAAAACAAGCTTGACCCAATAATTTCCCCACTATGGGTAGGGCAAGGTAGGGCAACATTTATTTTTTGATGCCCCAATTCACATATAGGGCAGCCCATTGCCCTAGTCCAAATTTTGTTGCCCCATATGCATTTGCCAAAATTAAGATTTTGTGTGAGTACTTTTATTATATTCAATTGCTTTTGTTTTGATTTATTTATATTTGTAAGCTTTTTTAAGTGTAAGACTTAAAACACCATAGTGGGCAAAATATGACTATAGGGCATGGGGAGAGAGAAAAGTGAGGTGGAGGAGAGAGAAAATGATGATGCCCCAAAACTATGGAGCACCATAGTGCATGCTCTAAGGCAGTTGAGCTTAAGGTGGGAAATGATGTGGACTTTCTACCAAAAAAATTATGTTGAGGTATGTTATTATGTGCAATTAATCAAAGCATCAGTACTCATTTCCCATTTCTATCTCAGGCATGTAACTTTGTGAACTTCCATCTGATCATCATGTGATAGATTATTCCTTGCTAAATTAGTTAGTGCAGTGGGAGTTTTCCACTGCCAGATGAGCATTTCGGCACAAGTTTGTAGAATGAAAAAAGATCATCTCCAATTAACTGGACAATCCAGTATATTGGATGTGAGGGGATGGAGAGGTGGGACCCAATCCACATCATCGCTTTCTCCCTCACATCCAGTATACTAGATTGTCCAATTAATTGGAGAGGATCCAATTCCTTGTAGAATGGTACGTGTTGGGAGTTTCTGATTTTGTTTTTGTTATTGTTACAAAGGGATTAACCGACTATTTTAGAGCCATTATGCTCAGTTAATCTTATGTGTACAAATGATGACTAATATGTACGAACACCAACTTTTTCAATACGATTACTTATATATGGCCCAGTAATAGCCATTGTATTGGAAGAAGTTGAGCAACTACTGGATTTCATGCAAAAACTGTAGTCGAAGTTGCAGTTACTTTTTTGGAAGTTTGGAGGATGCCATAAACAAAGGACTAGATTGCTTCAATTTAGGTTGAGTTTCTCCAATTGTTGATTCAATTAAAATTTATGATTTTGTCAGATTAATTGTGATTTTAATTTCTGATGTGTGAGAGAGAGAAAATAAATTGGAACAATATATAGCATTGTAGATCTCGCAATATCTGCTTTTTGTATGAATTATTCAAATTTCGATTAATCTGAAACGTTTGGAATACATAAATAATAGTTTCAAATTATAGCTCTTTGTATGTTTTCATATGGATGACCAACTGTTTTGTTACTTTTTTTGGTACGGACAGTTTGCTTATGTGCCCTCTGATGAGATGTTTCACCACCAGAATGCAACCGTTATCGTCTTTTGAAGGTGATTACTTATGGTGCCAGCAAATTATTATCAAATTCAGTTGTTTAAGTTGTGGCTTAGCTCAATTGTGTTAAAGTGAATGTGGAATTTGTTTTGATTAACATATTATTATTAGAGTTTTGCTTGAAAATTTATCTGTTATGAAAGTGGCACTTTAATTACATATAGTATTACATTTAATTCATGTCTCATATAAAGATATACTATTGTGTCAAAATGAAAAGAAAAAAAAAAGGTCAATTTCTTGCCAATCTTTAGGTGAATAGGCTTAAACGAAAGAGATATGAAAGGTATCAGAAGACACTCTTCATATTTGAATTTCTTAAACCAACCACTATAACAACACATATATTTGAATTTTGCAGAAGGCATAATATGGAGGAAGCAATAGCAGCAAATTGGAGAAATCAATGCATAACTTGTTATAATATTGGAGTAGACATTGAATTTTGGTTATACAAGGATTTTGAGAAATGTCAAAGGTGCTCCTTATGACCTGAAATCTAAAGCTAAGAAACAAGTTTAATGTAGAAAAATTTGCATCTAGAAAACTACTCATGTTACATTCAATGGTCTTGTATTTGAGAAGTAATTGGGTAGTTGTTCATTTTATGTCTTAACACAAATTTAGTTGAACCCAATATCAAAAGCAATACTTTAACATATTACTTCATTTGAAGATATTACGTCTGACCAAAAACAAAAAAGGGAAAAAAAAAAAAAAGGAACACTTGCTAGGAAGGAAGGAAGTAACACCAAAATCATTCTCATTGAAAAATTTAAAGTAAAAACTTAATAAGCTAATCATAAAAACTATTAAGGCCCATGCAGTTTAGTTCAATTATATTTAATTAAAATGAACACATCCTTGACATATTGAAGATAGATTTAAACTAAATGCGAGAAGAGCGAGATAGCTAGCTAGTTGCAAAAGAATAGCGTGAAAAACATTGATACCACTTTGTAGTTTTGGGCTTACATGAGCAGTATTTTTTCCTGCACACATGAAAATTAGCCCAAATATTCTTGAGGCTGGATTAGCCCATAAATTAAAAACGCACAAGATTTGGAAGAATCAAGACAAATTAAAGAACCTGCATCTATCTCTCAAATGGCAGCAAGGGCCAAAATAAAGCAACAGAGCTTTGCATAGATCACAATCTCTACATGCAATGCATCATCCATCCCAGGTTATAGGGCTATGGCTTTATTACTTAGCTTAGACTGCCCATATTACATAGTAGTACGAACTAGTAGTATATATCTCTTTCCATGGTATGTTACTTTCCACTTCCACTGTGCGTCCAAAGACTAGGAAATCACAATTATATATCCAACATTATACTATATATATGTACAAGTACAGTGAAATACTAATGGAAGATAAGCTAAGCAATCAGCTACTTACATGGTTTCCTTCTCAATTACATTGGTGATTATGGACCATCAATATGTTTACTCAACTATATATGTATGTATGTGTGTATAGATAGATGCTTAAATCTCAAAGGTGGATCAACATTCAAAGATAACCAAATAGTTAGAGGGATCGATTGCATAGTAACTAATAACAACAAACTCCAATATTTTTGGGGCAATATTGTTCAATTGTTGGCCGGCTACTATACTCAAAATGAATTAGATGAGAATTAAGGAGGAGAAAAGTCTAAAATCTTTTTTTTTCCTTGTCATTTTTATTTTAATAAGTTGTAAAAGGTTAGTTCGATATACTTTTTTTAGAAAACATGGAAGTATTGACATTTGCATATTATTTATTATTTGATACCGAAGAGGCAAATTCTTGTATACAACCGTCTAACCATTAGACGACTAAATATAATGGTGACTTTTCGCAATTTATGGGCTATTTTTAGCCACTTAGGGGCTACTTTTTATATCTTATAGTAATTTTATAAAATTACCCATAGTTGTAAAAATGTAGCCTCTAAGTCGATAAAAGTAGCTACTAAATTGCAAAAAGTAATTCTTGGATTGGGTCAATATGTATAAAGTAGCCCCTAAATCACTAAAAATAACCCCTAATTTATGAAAAGTCACCCTTAAATTTGGTCGTCTAACGATTAGACGGTTGTACAAGAGAATTACTCTATAGAAAAGGGATATTTCCCCACATTACCTTCAGTCGTCCTTTGACATTTATCCATACAAATAACTCCCTAATTAGCTATATCAATATGAAATGCTGACCAATTTTCAACTAATATTACAACTACTTTCTCAATAGATACAAATTAAACAAGACATACATTATCATACTAACATTGTCGTGTTTTATCATATATGCACTCAAGTCTATATTTAGATAGTTGATTGATATATATAATGGAATAGTATAATAATATATACTTTCATGAACTCTTGAATGCAAAAGTTTCTCTTTTAAACACTTTACAAAGCTTTTTTTGTTGACTGATTTCTAAACAGCCACCCACAACTTATATGATGGCTGTTTGGCTGGCATAAGGAACAACATTATTCTCCCAATGCAAAGATATATATCCAATGTGGTCCAATTGAGTTTTAAATTTATGTCAATATTTTTTTTTTTTGACTTGGGCCAAATTTCATCTTAACTTAATACAGTATATACTAGTAGTAAGAGCAACGAATCAAATTATTTGAAGTGCATTATGTATTCCACATATTACTAGTACTTTGTATAGTCATATGTATCATACGCATGAGTATTCAAATTAGTATAATCATTATCAACGATTAAAATCATCACATTATCAACGGTTAATTCATATTTTGCTGGTTGACAACCATTATAAAGAGTAGCAATTAATCATTTCTAGACTGTTGCCAACTTTTCCAAGGAATTCCAATACTCGTAGTTTCTAGACCTTTAAGGTGTACATCACACTTAAGTAAAGGTAGCATTAATGTTGATCACGGCATTTTCAATAATAATTTTTTCATTTTCTAAGAAGGCGTGATCGGGTCGCCACAAATATATATACTAAAAAGCATTAATTAATTAATTAATTAATTAATTAATTAATAGTCGTCATTGAAAAACGTACAGCTAAACAGAATAAACAAACGGCAGAAATGCAATCCACCTGGATTACATTCACATTCACTGGGTGTGTTTTACTTTGCTTTCTGATTGAAGCTGGCAAATTGCAGTACTAGTAATAACATTATTATTAGGAACCACCAATTAATGACTAGACGGACCAAACATAATGGAACACCTATGAATTCAACCAACTTATGTTTCTTTCATTTCCTTTTTATTTTTCTCTCCTTTTATTTTTGACCCATAAATTGAAAGCTGACCTCATCTCGTGCTCCACAATAAAAACGTACACTTTCTTGTTTCCACCCATTGCACGGCACTGCACCACTGCTCGGCGCTCGCTCACCTCATCATGTACGTACCCGGTTACCGATCAGCCAGTCACAAATTCAGATTCAAGTAGGGTACTACACCCGCTAAACGAGTCAATCGGGTTGGATTCGGGTAAAGTGATTTGGGTTCGATTAGGTCAATTTTCGGGTTAGACAACGTGACAGTTTTTCAGGTTTCAGGTCGGGTTATTTTTTACTAGGTTTAAGTGGTATGTATATAGTAGTAGTAAACTTTAAGCAAGTTATAGGACTATATATTTACCATTGGTTATTTTCTTGAAAATAAAACTCAATACCGTAACTCTATTAGTATGCACTTATTATATACTTATGGTATTATGTAGATCCTTGTATATATAATTGGATGAAAATTTCGAGTTTAAGCCGGTTTTCTTAAAAACAAGCCCAAATGTATATATAGTTCCCAACCTTGGGGCATTAACTTTAGTTGTTGTTTCACTACTTTTCATTTCATGTCATTGCATTCGATGGATGAGAATATGTTCCCCCTTCCCCACCTCTCCCTAATCAATAATCACTCACCCTAGCATTAGCTACCTATTTGTCAATACAAATTACATGGGGCAGTACATATATTCTCCACTTACCCATTTTATTATACGCCTTGCTCATTGCTTTCCTTCATTTTTATTTTTAAAACTCGATCCGCTCTAATTTTCCTTGTTAACCAACCATTCATTATAAAATTGCAAAAGTTCAACAACATCAGTGGATATGGGATCCTAGAGTACTGATATTATCTTTGGGGGTGAAAAAACGAAGATATGTGGATTTCAATGCAAGCTAAGTTAAAAACTTTAGAACCACTAGTTAAAAACAAAAACAGTAAAAGAAAATTGACAGTGGACATCTTTAATTTGAGGTTCACAAAGTAATGAGGCATGACGTAATACAATTAATTTTTGATTTAAGAAAAAGATATTCTTATTTGTAGATAGTTACACGAGATCTTATATTATTAAGGGTTGAATAATTTGATTATCAGAGAAATAATTATATCATTCACTCGTGGTATTATAAGAGGTTCGAGAAAGACGATGAGGTAATGAATAAAATGATGGTAAACCGGCAAAGTTTCATGTATTTTCAACCTACTCAGAACAAGTTAAAGAGCATAACCAAAAGACTAATATAGTTTGATGGAAATTAAATTAAATTTCCCCAAAAGCATAAAAACTCAGCTGGATTACACAACATTAAAGAGTGGATGAAAATTTCTAGCTCCTTGTACACATTCCCGCAAGATTACACTCGAAAAATGAAAATTGAACCAAGCAAAATTGACACCTCAAATTACAGAGGTGGGTGGGTAGTTTTTTTCCGTTTTTTTTTTGACAAAAATGTTGCCTCTGAAATGGCATAGTACTACTCCTAATGAATCAATTAAAAGAGACTGATTAAGAATCAATTATGGTGATGATGAATGAGTATGATGATCACCATCATCATCATCATCATGTTTAGGCTTGTCATCATTATCATCATCATGACTAAGGTCATGATGATGATGAGCCTTAAGATCATCATCATCATCATCATCATCAGAGTTGTTATTGTTGTTGGGTTTAGAAGAGAAGATGATAGTAGCAGGGGTGGCTAAGAAGGTGGGCTTATCTTCACCAGCCATAATCACAACAATCTTCTCTTCAAAAACTGGGGGCCCATTAATCTTACTAAGCCCATCACCCTTTTCCAAATCTCTTTCACCTTCTTCTTCTTCATTGCTTTGTGACCTTGAGAGCCTCCAATATGAACAAGCTAATATTAAGAGGGCAAAGGCTATTAGGCCTAGCATCGCCGCCAAGCCGCCGAACAGGTATGGAACCGGGGAGTGCCATGGTGATCTCTGCCCTGCCGCCACAGCTTGTGCAGCGGATGTCGAGGCGGTGGCCGAGGTGGTGGTGGTGGTGGTGTCTAATAACATGGTTCTCATGTTGTTTTTTGTTGGGTTTTGTCTTTCTTTTGTGGAAGACAAAATATAATGTGAATTTGGGTTTGTTTGGGTTTTGGTTTTGGTTTTGGTTTTGTTGTTGTTGTTGGAGTGGTTGAGGGGGTTGAGTGAGGGTATTTATAGGAGGGGAGAAAAAAGGAGGGAAGACTTTTTAGAGAGAGAAAATATAGAGAGAGAAGTGATGATAATTAAATGGATCACAGATTCTGTGATGTTTGGGATTGTAGGAGGGAGTTGGGAGGGTGCCTGCCTGTCTACTTGATGATGGGCAATGCATGCTTGCTTACCCAAGAATGGAGGAACTTGGATCCTATAAAGTATCTGGATGCTCTCATTTTATTCCAAGATATATTTGAATCATTTCGATTCAATGGAGCTCAATCTACTTAATTACTAGTATATGATATAAGACAAATTAAATAGCTAATTAATACACATGTTCGAATTAGAAAGTGCCTGGTAGTACAATTTAAATGAACAATTGTAAAACAAGTTGTAAGCAAATAGAAGTAATCTCATCCATGTTAAGTTTCAATAAGAGACTAGAAATAGCTTCAAAAGTATAGAAGCATACCAGAATTAGTACTATATATATAGTAAGACTATTGCTTTGGAACAAAAAAATACCTCAACATCAAACCTTTAATTTGGAACAAATTGCGTATTTTATTTCTATGACTTTATTAAAACATGTTAGCAATAACAGCAAAGAACAACAACTCATATTTTGGATATTAACTATTAGTCTAAGGTAAACTTTGTAGTTCTAGTGTTGATATATTGAAGCCAAGGATACTAATTATCTATTACTATTATCTTAATTTTTTTTATACATAGTTATAATATTTTTGCATGATCTAAATTGATGAATCAAATAAAATCATTGTAGTCGCAAGAGTTCCCACCTTTTGGTAATATTTTGTTGCAAAATAATTTTACGATTGATATTTGATTTATTTTTATTTTTTTTTGGTTTTGGTTAGTGTAATTGCAATCTTAGGGGGTAAAAGAAGCAATAGTGGGGTAATTGTTAAGAATGGGCCCGCTGGATACCTCAGCAAATGGTTTGGGAGATGGGGACAAGCTAACAAAGGGACGGGGCCCATCACTAAATTAAAGGCTCGCACCCATTGGTTCTTCTGTTGCTATAAATATATATAAAAATTAAAGTTTGGGACCCATTTTGTGTGGCATGATATATGATATATGGCCGTTATAATGATATAAAGGCAATTAACCCATAATAATAATAATAATAATAATAATAATCATATTCATTTCCATTATCATCTTCGTCATCACATTGGATCAACATTTCTCATGAGTCATGTCTCACGACGCCCCCTCCAAGTAGCATTTCTATTTATATTTTTAAAAAATACAAGGAAGCCATCCTTTAATTCAGAGTAATGAGACTCTAATTCAATTCATTGTTAGGATTGAGTGGGTGCATGGTGTGCCACTACCCTACATCTCTACCCATCCAAATTCTCCAAGTAGCTTAATTAGTTGTTTACATCTTTCAATCCTTATGTCTCACGCACATCAGGTTAGTCTATACGTGATTAAGAAAATATTTTTAAAAATATAACTATTGATGTCTAGTATGTGTTAAAGAGTTGCAAATCCAGATGGAGGAAGTCCAATTTTTTTTTTTTTTTTTTGGTCCTGAGGAGGTCGGAGCCAATTATATCATCCTAATTAAACGATGAAAAGAAACACCACAAACATCCTGAAAAACAAAGGACGACACCCCAATAGGGGGACTATCTATCATAATAATGGACTCCCAACTCTAAGTTCATGACTTTATTCGCAAGCGCATTCACTACAGCGTTCCCTTCCCTATAAATGTGTTGTATGCACACATCCCACTCTCTGGCTAACAACTGCTTGCATTGAGCTAGTAAATTTGCATTAGGGAGGAAGTCCAATTTAAGATTGATTATCTATCCAATTACGAAGAAGGGTATTTATATACTGTAGCATTATTCATTTCTATTTTAGGGAATCTATTTGGCATATAAAGTATTAATCAATCAAAAACTCCACAAGGATTATTGGCATGCATAAGATACTAGCCAGGAATCTTATTCTATGATTACAAATGTTGGATCCTTTGCCACATACAAAGATGCCTATCCTTGTCTATTTGTTCACATTCACTATAAAAACTCATCAAAACTTTTGAGTACATTGAAATAACTAGTAGATGATTATTAATTAGTCACATGTAATAATTTAACTACTACTAAATCTAGCTTCTTCTTAATTGATACGCACAAGGCAGACTTTATACGTGCAATAAGTAGGCGTTAGTTCCTATTATGTGCCAATTACAACAAACAAAGTGCATTCTCTTAATTAATTCTGATACATGTACTAGCCCGGCTAATAATGCACTTCTATTTCGTAAGATAATCATGCTTATCCGATCCTTCATGTCATAATCTTTTAGTTTGTTAATCATTACTCGAAAGGGACCAGTTATATATTCCTAATACTGATCGAAATCATTAATAA
>BSSO01004118.1:0-15101 GCA_030267885.1 Mesembryanthemum crystallinum
ATGTATCCCGCTACATTTGCCTCAATTTTTCTACAGCTCTGTGTTAAAAGAATTTGTTTTCTTTTAAATTTATTTATAGTGGGGCCATACTGAAAAGCTATGGAAGGTTTTGTTCAATGGGAGAAAGAGGTTCTTAGAAAATGGGTTTTTGATTTGATGATGTGGTATGACAAAAACCTTGTGAGAGGTTTGTTTCAATGGGGATGCCCTGATCTCTTGATCACAATTATGGTCATTCTTGCAGGGTCCAACTAATAGATTCAGCACCTAGCTAGTGATGGTGATGTTGGTCACTAAAACAAGCCATGCTCTGATCTAATTAAAATCGAAACTCTTGATTTTTTTTTTTCCAGCAAATTTGTGGTACAATCATCTGACTATAGACAGTTACACAAACATGTTACTCTTTTTGTCAAATTTTCGTGAGATCTTCACATAATTTAGATAGATTGAGAATCCAAGGTTTCATTTTACTGTGTTCACTTGTCACAAGTGATATTCAATATTATATATTTGGGGAAAATATGATTTATTTTTCAAATAGTCGAAATATTGAGCTCTAATGAGAGCCAAGTTGAGCCACCAGTCTCGATCAAACCTAGCCCCAAGTCATAAAATATTTGGTTCGCCGAGCTTGAGCTAGAGAAGTCATACAAGGTCAAGTTGAAGTAAACATTTTTTTTTCCAATGATAATTAAGAAATTTTCATTAATAAACTGTGCAAACCTAAGCATTATAGTGATATATAATCACCACCATCTGGGTCTAGGAAGGATAAGAAAACACATACCAAATCATGTGCTCAAGCTTAGCAAAAATACAATAACTCCATAAAATCGCTAGCTAGCTCATCTATATGATATGGGAGGGAATTTCAAAGCCTAACGAGTAATGAACCCATGGTCTAACACTTTACTTGGTCATCTAGTTAGCTCATTGCATTAGCTGAATCACTTTCAATAGATTATATAAGATCAGGCCATATACATCAGATCATGCTTGAACGAATAAAGTTCTGCCATATTAGATATTTAGATGTATGGAAAACTCACACTTCATCGGGAAAAAATGAACGAATTCTTTTATTAAACGTAACCTTCTAAGTACATAACATGGCATACATCAAGATCGCAATCATTTGGAATAATGTTGGATTTTACCTAAAGATGAAAACAAAGGCGATAACGTATAAAAATACCAGCAACAGAATCATCAAAATTCTGCAACAGATATTGTTGAAGTCACAGCAGCATGTACAGAGACATCTTCTCCAAAAACAACGACAATATATCTTGGTGGCGCCACAAAGGTAGCAAAACGTTGTGCCGCATCTGCATTTCAAGCCATCATCATTGTAACAGTCTCTCATTTTTGATGGGATGTTCATATGTAAGCATTTGCATTGGGGAGCGCGTTAAGGAATCAACTCAATCAAAAGTGTGTTGTAATGGACATATGCAAAATATATATAAGCTGGTAAAATTAATAGACATAAAAGAGAACCCAATCATAAATGTAACAGTTAAAGTTCTAATGATCCGGACAAAAATTAATAAACCTCTATCTTTTTCCAACTTCATACCATGATTTTTAATTGGACTCATTTCAGTAACATATTTAACTAGTTTATTAGTCGGTTGAACATCTATTGGGTAAATTAAATTAAATTGTCCTATTTTCTAATTAAGTTTGACTAATGAAGTAATTTAATTGATGCACAACTTTGTAATTACTCCGGAGAAAAGTGTAATTTTTTTGATAACTAAAAAAAGAGAAACGTAGGCACAAATTGTAAGATGCAACTAACCTGCATTTAATCATGCGGCAGCCATCAACATGTTGAACAAAGAATCTGCAATTAGGGCATCTTCGCCACTTCCATTCCCTAGCAGCACGTATGAAAACTCTATCTTCATGTGAGCAATTAACGTTGTCATGATCCTTCCATTTTCGGCCACATTTAAAGCAAAACGCTTCTTTGCACTTGGGACATTCTTCTCTAGCCGCTTTACTACTCCTCCAACACTCGTCGATGATGATCTCGGAACACGCTTCTGACGGGCAAATGGACCGCCTTCGGCTATGTCGAGCGATCCATGACTCGGCCAGAAGGTCGCACCATTCAACAAAAATAGGTTGGGGGATCAAGGGACGGAGAGCCCTGGGGTCTAGGGTCATGGTGCACCCATCTCCATCTCCGGGGCAGCATACGACCCCGATCTTGTCTTGGAGTTTGTAGTGGATGTGTTTAGTAATGTAATCTTGGCAAAAAGAATGAGCATTGTGGCACTTTGTTGCCTTTTTACTGTTACGGTAGATTTTGGTTTTATCTAGGGGTTTGTTTAGGAAGCATATTTGACATGCTTTGGCTTGTTCGGATGTAGTTTCTTCAATTGCCATAGTTGATTGTGATTTGGATTGAGTCCATACTTATAGAACAGAAAAAAGAGAAAAACAAGGATTATTGTTGTGGTACTGCTTTCTAGAGTTGCATTGGAGTTAAAATCATTCCTTATTTGATAATCGTGAAAAATTGTAGAATAGCTGGGATATTTAGTTTAAATTTTTGAGGGGTTCCTCTCACTATCTCTTGTTTGTGGGAAATTAATATTCTATATAGTACTCATGTTGTATGACAATGTTTCTTCAAAATCTATAGAATATCCTCCCGCTTTCACGAAATCTATGTGGTGCTCTCCTGTTAACTATTTTGGTAAGAAGATGAAATTTTCATTAACTAAACTCATCCCCATTACTCAACACATTTCCTTAATCTCAATAATAATCCACTATTATTGCAACTCAAAGTTATCGAAGTGCATGCTATATAAAGTGTGGAACATAACTACATTAATCATAAAGAAACAAAAATTGTTTGAAAATAAGCGATTTGGGACCTCTACATAAGAGAAGAATGCAAAGAAATGGTCTAATTGAAATATAATGACACTTTCAAATAAACAAAGGTCACTATGTAGAGCATTTTAAACTATAGGGGCATCATGTAAAATTTTAGAAAACATTATGCTCCAAATAGAAAAGTGAAAAATACAAGGTCACCATATAGATCAGAATATGCCTTTTTTTTTTTTGGGAGGAGGATGTGAGTACGTATTAGAATAAAACGGACTTCTACCTAAGCAAATTATTGTTGAGGTGGGGTATGAGGTCACTAGTACTTTTGACTTGAAAACTGGTATTGGTAACCAAAAAAACTAGTATAAATGGAATATATAGTAGCACTAATATATATCAAAAATTGATACTAGTGACCAAATAATTAATACTAGTGCCCAAAAAGTAGTACTGATGAAGTAAAAAATAGTACTAATATACCTTATTTATGAGGCTGCCTCATAGAAGACGGACTAAGAGAGTGGCTTTTTTTAACATTAAAAAAGTAACTTCCACTTGATCTCCTATGGACCAAGTTCATACGAAGTACAGATATCAAAACGAGTTCATAACATTGCTTCGTAATTGTTGGCATGCAATTGGTTAGGTAGTAGCAGGTACCACTGATGGAGTATCCAAATGTGTCCTAGTGATTTATATTATTAGTATTATATATAGACGAATAGAAAGAGCTTGAAAAATGTTAGCAACAAAAAGTTATTCACAAATTCTTGTGTATAACCATCTTTTAGACGACCTAATTCAATGGTGACTTTCTACAATTTATGGGTTACTTTTAGCAACTTAGAGAATACATTTACAACTTAAGCATTTTTATATATTAACCTAAGTTGTTAAATATCACCCTTAAATTGCCAAAAGCAACTCCTAAATTGAAAAATGTAGCTCTAAAATTAACATAAGTCGTAATATATGTCACCCTTAAATTGCTAAAAGTAACTGTTAAATTGGAATGAGTAACCCTTGAGTTGGGTCGTATAATGGTTAGACGGTTGAACAAGAGTGTTACTCAAAGCTATTTCTCACCAGGACTGGTCATTGCTCATGATACCTAACAATTTGCCAAATATTTATACCAAGTTGATTTCGGATTATATATAGTATGCCTAGAGCTAACAAATTTGACATGTATGTAATACCTGATCTGGGACTCGATTACAAATCGAATATAATTATCCAATGTTGAATCGAAACACTAAATTATATTAATTAATCTGAACCAAAATCTACCCAATATTAATTCAATTTCGTAAATTCTTGTGTACAACTTATTAAACTTAGATGACCTAATTTAGTGGCTAATTTTAGCAATTTAAGAGTTACTTTTAGCGATTTATGGGTTGTATTTTACAGCATAGGGTGATTTTATGTAAAACTACCCCCTAAGTCACTAAAAGTCACCCTCAAATTGTGAAAAATCACCCCTAAATTATATTGTCTAACGGGTAGACGGTTGCACAAAAGTATTACTCAATTATTTTTGACCAGAATTAAAACCCTTGCAAATGGATAACTGAAACTAAGTTTCTCTGACTTATATATATATTGAGTCCATCCAATGATACTAAGAGAACCAGAAATAAGAGAGGAAAAGATTAAAGATGAAGAGTCAATTCAAATGTCACAATATTCTAGTACTCACAATTGACCCATATGGTAGCTCGTATATAGTTGGGCGGCTTTGCTAAAATATAATTGTTCCAACCAACATCAAGATTACATGGGCTAGAACTAGAAAATCGTATTATCTAGTAGAAATTCATAGCAACTGTCGGCTAAATTGTAGATTTGTGAATTATTCAAACTTCAAAGTAAGAAAAATAGCATTATATGATAAAATTCCAAGCAAAAAAATTAAGAAAATGAAACGTGTCTAATTTCATGATAATTTTGGTCCGTTATTTGAATATATTAAGCAACATCCCATGCATGTAGTCATGTAGTGCTTAGCTATATATAGGCCACATTGTATGTCACCATAAGTACTCTCTCAAGAAGCTAAAGCAGTGCATGCAAAATCAAACCAAAGCACATTCAAAATGAGGAGCACTCTCTTGCTCATTACAATTGTCGTCATTATTCTTGCAGTTTCAAGCCTTTGTTCCATGAGCGAGGCGAGGCCGCTAATGGAGGATCACTTTGCTGCTTCCAACAATGGAATTTCTCTACATTCTTCGAATTTGTACGAAAATGCCAAGTATAATTTGTCATTTTGGCTCCAACGATTAGATTCAGCACCTAGTGATGGTGGTGCTGGTCACTAAAACAAGGCATACATGCTCTAAGAAAAGCTTGATTCCTACAGAATTATGTGAAGGGCTCATATGTGGTATGTGGTGATATTCACATAAATTTAGACAAAATGGACAATTCAGGGTGCTTATTCTTTTGATTTGATTTGTTTAATATATTCTTGTGTTTGTAAATAAAATCACTTGTAAACATCAACTACCATGGAACTGCTTGATATCATGATACGCATGCTTGATTTTCTCTATTTGAGTGGCAACACAAGAGACTTAAGCTTGTATAATTTATTTATTTTTTTGGAAAGTTTCATTCATTTTACAATAATATTCACTTGTCACTTGTAGTCAAATTTATATACTTGAGGGAAAAAATATGATTTATTTTTCAAATGTTCGAAACATTATATTGAGCTCCAATGAGAGCCAAGTTGAGCCACAAGTCTCAATCAAACCGAAGAGTTAGAGAAATTCTAACAATGGCGAATTGATCAATGTAAACATTAATATGATACCATGAGAGAGATTTTCAAATAAGGCTTAATGAACAGATGGTGTAACACTTAGATTGTTCATCTATTTAGTAGCTGAATCATTTTTAATATAGATCATAAAAATGAGGCCATGTCAGAGAATGTTTGAACGTATGAAATTATGTTATATATGGAAGAACTCGTAAACTTCGTTATTGAATAAATTCTTTTAAAAAACCTCATACGTACATAGCATGGCTGCATTGAACAAGTTGCTTTTAGCTACTTAAGGAATCATAACTAACACACACAACTAAACCATACATCTAGATCGGAATCATTTATTTTGGAATAATGTTGGATTTTACCTACTGAAAACCTCAGTAAGGTAATAAACCATAAAAAAATATACCACATGCAAACAGAATCATCAAAATGCAACCACAGCCACAGTGTGTTAAACAACGACAGAATATCTTCTTGTCGCCACAAAAGTAGCAAAACGTTGTGCCGCATCTGCATTTCAAGCATCATTGTATCAGTCTCATTATGTTCATACATAAGCATTCGTGTGGGGAGCGCATTAAGGAATTGAATCAACTTAATCAAAAGTGTGTTGCGATGGACATATGCAAAATATACAAGGTGGTCAGACTTATAGACAAAAGAAGAAGCCAATCATAAGTGATCTGGACAAAAATTAAACCTGTTTTCCAACTTCATACCACTCCCTTATAGAGTAACAAAATTTACAAGGCAAGTTCACTGAGTCATCACTACCCCCGTTTATGAGCTGCTAATGATTTTTAACTCGACTCATTTCAATAACGTTTTTAACTTGTTTATTCGTCGGTTAGACATCTCTCAGAGTAAACTGCTGATTCGATTTAGTTGTCTTACTATTTTCTATTTTTTTGTCTAATGAAATATTTAGTTGATGCACAACTTTGAAACTTACTCCATAGTCCATGTAATTCGAAACTCGTTAGACATGTTAAAATTAAAGAGAGATATTTTTTTTTTTTTGACAATTAAGAAAAAAAAATATGGAGAAACATAGACCCAAATTGTAAGATGAAGATGACTAACCTGCATCTAATCCTGCCGCAGCCATCAGCAAGTTCAACAAAGAATCTGCAATTAGGGCATCTTTGCCACCTCCATTTCCTAGCAGCACTTATGAAAACTCTATCTTCATGTGAGCAATTATCGATGTCATGATCCTTCCATTTTTGCCCACATTTAAAGCAAAACGCTTCTTTGCACTTGGGACATTCTTCTCTAGCCGCTTTACTACTCCTCCAACACTCGTCAATGATGATCTCGGAACACGCTTCTGACGGGCAAATGGACCGCCTTCGGCTATGTCGAGCGATCCATGACTCAGCCAGAAGGTCGCACCACTCGACAAAAATAGGTTGGGGGATCAAGGAACGGTAAACCATAGGGTCTAGGGTCATGGTGCACCCGTCCGCAGGGCACCGTACGGGCCCGATCTTGTCTTGGAGTTTGTAGTGGATGTGTATGGTAATGCAATCTTTGCAAAACACATGAGTGTTGTGGCACTTTGTTGCCCTTATGGTGTTTTTGTAGATTTTGGTTTTGGCTGGTTTGTTTTCGAAGCATATTTGACAAACTTTGGCTTGTTTGTTCGCCATAGTTGATTGTGATTGCCTCGTTGAGTCCTCAGAACAGGAGAAGGAACGAGGATTAGTGTGGTAGTACTAGTTTGTGTGTAGTTGTAGTGGGATTAGGATTCTTATTCAAGTTGGGCTACATATGTTTATTTTAGCAATGATAAATGGTTATTCAGGATTACTCCTATTAAAAAAAAAAAGAAAAAATTAATGCCAATATTTCCCGATATAGTTGAACAAATCAAAATACTCCAAACTTACCGACCCAATGTTGATCTGAAACCAATCTCAATTTTATTTGAACCAACTCTAAAGGCTAACCTACTTTGAATTAACTTTACATGAGTTTTACTATTAAATTCAAAAACATTTTGTTAGTTAGTTTGCTATATAAAACTAGCGTATTATTTTCATCATATTTTATAAGATTTGTTCCTCGATCTCAGTTGTTATCTTCTCAAGTGCCTAACGTTTAGCTAGTGTTGAGTATAAATTCTTCAACATGATTTTTAGTTGTTGAGGGAATAATGGAGATTCGGTTCAGCGTTAATTTGATTGTAGATTTGACCCTAATGTTTAGCAGTCACTTTTGTGGCTGGTTTTACATTAGAGGGATGAAATTTACGTTAAAGGATAAGGCTTGTTGTTGTTAGTGACTCAAGTTATTAGGTGTCGAACTATATGCTATTTTCCCCCCTTGGTGTTGGTAAGGTAATGCATGATTTGGAGTATTTCACAAATAAATTCATGTAGGTATTACTTATTAGTGATGTATTACTTGTTAAGAGACTTGAATCCCTAGCTGATATATAAGTTATAACGTGTTTACCATCTCTTAAATACTCGTATTCATCTACATACTTAGCTTTATGTATGTAATTTTTTCTAACGATAACCCAAAACTGAACCTAACTGAATTATATTGAAACTGAACCCGAAATGATTTTTAATTCAAGGCAAATGGCAATAGAGAATTTTTTATTTACTCTTGAAGGGGGCCGGAGAGGGAGTCAATGGGACTGGGTTAATCCTTCCAATACTACTCTGGTCTTACTTTTACTTGACTTGTATATCGAGTCCAGTCAAACATACTGAAATTTGACCCATAAGATAGAGTTAGGCGGCTTTGCTGAAAGTGTATAAATGTCTCAACCAACATCAAATTTTCATGGACTACAACTACAAAATCGTACTTCTATCCAGCAGAAATTTCATAGCAGTTACCGGCTTAATTTCAGATATGTGGAAATATTCAAACTTAAAATTTTAAAACAAAGAAAACTATACTTTATGATAAAAAAAATTCCAAGTAAAAACATAGAACGATGACCAATTCATAACATTGTTGGTCCATTCAAATATATTAATTAAGCAACACTTTATGCTTTGTATATTGATCTACATAGTGCTAGCTTTTCTATATATATAGGCTATAATATCACCATAACTCTATCAAACTAAAGCATATATCAAACAAAAGCACATCAAACAAATAAGCTACTTACAAAAAACCAAGTATGAAATCCCAACAAATGAGAATCACTCTCTTGATCACGGTTGTGGTCATTCTTGCAATCTCAGGGCTTTGTTCCGTTAGCGAGGCGAGGCTGCTAACGGAGGATCGCTTTGCTTCTGACGATAATGGCGGCATCTCTCTGTATTCGTCGAATTTGTACGAAAATGCCAAGCAAAATTTGTCATTTTGGCTCCAACGGTTAGCTTCTGGACCTAGTGATGGTGGTGCTGGTCACTAGTTTAACTAGAGATATGCTCTTAGAAACTCTTTATCCTTATCAGGGATTTAGTAGAGATACACTATAGAATTATGTGTAGGGGATCATATGTACTAGTCATCTCGTAGTTTAGACAAATGGGCAATTTAGTGTCTTCATTCTTTGATTTAATTTGTTTGTTATCGGTGTTTGTAAATAAAGATACTTGTCAGCAGACAAACTATTGTTTAAATTCATTATATATTGGAAAATTGACTTTTTTTTTTTTTTTTTTGTATTTAGTACTCCCTATGTCCTTAAATAATCGTTCCAGTTGCTTTATGCACACATATCAAGGATAAGGCAAAATTACTCTCTACCCCTTATATAAAGTGAAAGAGGAAGGAAGAAAGATTTAGTGGGCAAATATAAAGAGGGTTATTTTTGTAACACTTGTGACAATTATTGGTCAAAAAAAGGAGTGGAAAGTTTATTCATGGACGTACCAAAAAGGAAATTGGAAAGTTTATTCAAGGATGGAGGGAGTACATATCTTTTACTAGAGTATTTGCACAAAATGGCTTGAAATTTTGTGTTGTTTGTACATGACAATCTAGTAACGTTCTTAACCCAAGAGATGTTGACCCATTGGTAAATAAGTTTTATCTAACACACCAGGTCACGGGTTCAAGCTTATTGGGAAGCACCTACACGAATTTATTCTCGAATACCTGAAGCCGTGCTTTAGGAGGTGACCTTTAGCCACGCCCGCAAACACCAAAAAAAAANAAAAAAAAAAAAAAAATAATCTTGTAACGTTATTAGATTACATTACTGTGAGTGTTCTATATAACATTTTACTACTCTCTTCGTTTACTATTTAATGTGACACTCATTATTATGCATAATGTTTAATCTTTAACACACATTTATAAGTTGTAATTTATACCAATATATTACAATAGAAAAATGGTTAAAGTTCAACATGTATAGTAGGCACAAAAGGTCGAAACAATGTAATGAAAATTAGAAGAATCGAGGGAGTACATACATGTGCTTTCTTTGATAAGGTAATTAATGGACCCATATGTTTTTTCTTTTTCTTTTTTTTTCCGGGTAAATGGTGTTGAATTGAACTAAATTATCGTTGTTAATTTGAACCGAGTGAATAGTTACCAATCCCTAGCCCATATTTTTAGTTAGTTAACACCACATACAAAACATGAGAATTCAAATTAAAAATGCATAATTATGACATACATTTCCATTCTTAGCTTGTAAATCCCACGTAGAGAAAAGTACGTACATTGAGGACTGAAAAGACTTGGACATAACTTAAGCAATAAAAATGCAATAAAACGAATTGAATTGAATGTTAAATGATGAAGACAAATGAACAAACCATAGTAGGAATTTAACATGAACTTCCATGTATCAATTATGAATGTTGAATGATGGCGACAAATGAGACCATAGTATGAATTGAATATTTGAATATGGACTTTCATGTTTCAATTGTGAATGTTTTTCAGTCGAATAGTACCAATACCATGCGGTTCAAGTGAGAAAAGCATGCAATTTTTTTAAATAACATATCGATCTCGATCTTTGTAAATGGAAAAACAAACATTGAAACGTAAAATTGTAGAGTCATGAATATATCTAAATTCTCTCCAACATAAAATAATATTTGAGATTGTAAACTACTAACCATTCAACTACTAGCAAAGAAAATAAAGGTTTCAAATTTCCGTACGTAAAGAGAGAGACAGAATCCAAGCCAGTCGGCTCAGTTGAATTTTTCCCAGAAAACATGTACACAAGATATAAAGATAAAAGTGGCAGCAAAATCCGGTAACAAATTCAGACTTTTTGGTGATGACGGCCTCTAATTTGTCAAGTAAAGTCCATTTTAAAAGAACCATGACAAAGTCAGCACTACTTTGCTACTGTTATGTAATGTAAAGCGTAAACCCCAACAACCGCGTCACTGACCTCATTCCTTTGGTCACCTACTACTCTCGTACTAGTCCTACTACTACTACTAGTGATCAATTATTCTCACGACTTACCAACAAAATCAAAATCAAAAACTGTTATTAGTTCGTCTCTTATCAAGCGGAATTTTATATCAGTTGAGTAATAGGTTAACAAAAATGGTACTCCATTCGTTTCAAAATAAATTTAACATTTTTCTATTTAGCTCGTCTTATAACAAACTTAACATTTATATTTTTGGTGTTCTTTTTGTGAAAATTGACCAAACTACCCACCCCAAACCATATACGTACAAAATGTTCTTTCTTAACCTATGTGCAAGTAGTAGGGGCTTTCTTATCCTAAAAACTTTTTTCTTAAACCATGTGCAAAAAAGCAAATATTAAGTTTATTATGGGATGGAGGGAGTACTATGTAAAAAAAAAAAAAAAAAAAAATAGTACTTAGTAAGGAAAAGTCATACTAGCTTTCATTAGGTCATCAGTACCAAATTTTGAGTCATCAATAATAGGCTATAGCTCATCAATAATATCATATGAGGCGGGCTGATATGATATATTGTGTAACTCAATATTCAATAAATGACTAATTCAAATTAGTACTCAGATCTATCAAACAAATTAGTCCTAATTAACATTCTTGGTCAACAAGTAATTCTACCATTTTAGTCCCGTCAAACTCAAACCCCATATTCTAAGCACACATATTTGACATTACGTACACTTCTACTACAACCATATATACCCCCACAAAGTTGCCACAACTTTTTCAAACACAAACTTGCAAACCCAAAAGACGTCTATACCAAAGAGCAAAAATAATAATTCTGCTAAATATTTGATTGGAGATAGATAGAAACGAGCAACAATATGGAGAGCAGAAGATCAATTGTTGTTTTGGTCACTGTTTTGGTCATTTTCATGGCGTTTTCGAGCTTGGCTTCCGTTGGTGCTACAAGGTTGATGCCGGGGGATTTTGGTAACGCTTCTGGTAACAGTGATCAACAAAATTCTATATACCAGACGGCGAAATTCACCATGTCTTACTGGCTGCAACGCTTGGCGTCCGGGCCTAGCGGTGGTGGTGGTGGTCACTAGTTGCCATTCCAGCTAGCGCAGTAAGCTAGACGCAATAGCTAGCTTCTTCTTCAACTAGAATTTATAGATACTATTTCTTATTTATTTTTTTCTCCTTTGGGAG
This sequence comes from Mesembryanthemum crystallinum, assembly GCA_030267885.1. Classification (NCBI taxonomy): domain Eukaryota; kingdom Viridiplantae; phylum Streptophyta; class Magnoliopsida; order Caryophyllales; family Aizoaceae; genus Mesembryanthemum; species Mesembryanthemum crystallinum. The sequence goes on from BSSO01004118.1 coordinate 12,183, forward strand.
TTATACATGATAGATACCACAAATTTTATTGATTTTATTTTCTTTCTTTTTGCTATGTGCTTCATATGCACATACATAGGATTTTTTTTTATCGGTGCAAACACATATATAGTAATTACTATGTAGAATGGAACTCTGATCTCTGTATATTTATTCTTGTATTTTTACACATAATAATAAATTAGATATGGAATTCTTTTATTTAAGATATATTGTTGTCTATAATTTACCTCCGTCCTAAATACTTTAGGTCCCAAGTTAATCTTTCTTCTTTCGATAATATATGGATAATAGTTACCTGACCAGCTGGCCTGGCCTTGACTACTTGTGAAACCTTGTGGCGAACTATAGATGACGGTCCCTGATATTAATATCCAAAAAAAAGAAAGTCAATAACAAAAATGACACCTTTACATCATGCAAAAACATATCTAATCACCAGAACATGCAAAAAGCATATTGTCATTATTAGCGCTAAAATTTTGATTAACACTAATTGATCATTTTAGTTAAAATCATAATCACACAACATGCATCAAACAAATAAAACAAGTATCATTTTGTTTATGTTTCTGTTTTTTCCCTGGTAATTCAGGTAATCAAAGTACTGATCGACTAACTAGTTATAGACATCATAAGGTTGGTTTGCTACCAACACATGGACACCCGATCTTAAAAGTTCATGTTTCTCACGCAACTTTTAAGAGCTTGTGAAGAAGTTTAAACTTTTAGGGACAATTACAGCTTGTTTTGTTGGACTAACTTTTGTAAGAGTTTGAGCTTTTCGAAGATAGTCAAAAGCTTTAAAAGTGAAAAGCTAGTCAAGTAAGTTTTCACCCAAAGAATAATTTAAAATTAATTAGTCCTACTACTAATAATGAATTATTCTCACGACTTACCAACAAAATCAAAAACTCAAAATTCAATAAATGACTATTCAAAATTAGCATTCTGTCGGACTAACTAGTCCTATCTTGCCTTCTTGGTCAACAAGTAAAGCTAGGCTATATTTGGCACCTACAACTGGCTTTTGGTAGCTTTTGAGCAGAAGTTATTGTTTCTTTTTTCTTTTTCTTTTTTCCCCCTCTCAGCTACAAAACAAGATTAGAAACAATAGCTAACTTTCACTTGCAGGTATAGCTGGTTTTTAAAAGCTACCCATACCAAATTTCACTTGATAGTTAGATTTTGAGTAAAAGCTACAGGTTGAAACTTGGAACTTGTTCTTTTTTGAGTTTTTCTCTCAACTACTAAACAAGATTTGAATCAACCATTACAATTACAGCTAATTTTGTCAAATATAGCCTAATAATACCTTTTTAATCCTGTCAAATTCAAACCCATATTGTAAGCAGACATATTTGACATTACGTACACTTCAATAACTATAATCTATATATACCCCCCAATGTTGGTACAATAATCAACTTTCTCAAACACAAGCTTGCAAATCCAAACGATATAACAAAGAGCAAAAAGAATTCAGCCAATTATTAACACAAGTTATTATGGAGAGCATAAGATCAATTGTTGTTTTGGTCACTTTTGTGGTCATCATCTTCATGGCGTTTTCAAGCTTGGCTTCCGTTGGTGCCACAAGGTGGATGCCGGGGGATTTTGGTAACGCTTCTGATAATAGTCATCAACAAAATTCTATATATGAGACGGCGAAATTCACCATGTCTCACTGGCTGCAACGGTTGGCTTCTGGGCCTAGCGGCGGCGGCGGCGGTAATTGATGATTGCCAATTTGCCATTCACACATTAATTAAGTAGTAAGCTAGCTAGTTAGCTTCTTCAACTAGAATTTTTGGATTTATTAATTTTCTTCTTCATCTTTTACTCCTTTGGGAGTTATACATGATACCGTAATTTTACTGATTCTTTCTTTATGATTTGTGCTTCATATGCACATACATTTTTTTTTTTTTTTTTGTTTGCAAACATATACTATGTGTAATATAACTTTCTGCACAATTCTTGTATTCTCGACACATAATGATATGGAATTCTTTTATTTAAGATATATTGTTGTTTATAGTTACTTGGGTCGTCGTAAGCCGTTCTTTAAATGTCCATAGATGCTAGCTAAGTGTTAAGTGTTATATATATTATTGGGAAAATATCAGTGAGGTATCCTGAGGTTTTAAGAAATATCAGTGAGTTACCCTGAGCTTTCAATAATATCAGTGAGGTACCCTAGAATTGAATTTAATTTCAATGAGGCACCTTCTCATCATATTTCGTTCATAATGCGGTGATCAAAAACATAAAATGACTATACTACCCTTGAAATAATTTCTATAAAAATTATAAATTGATGATTTACTATAAAAAAATAAAAAAATAAAATTTGTGCCATCATAGTAAATTTTTTACACGACAATCCTGAGCATCAAATGTTGGAATTTTTAAAGGTTACTCCATCTTCTAGGTTATTATTTTTTTATCATTTTTTTTATTTTTAGTAAAATCAAAAATTTATAATTTTTATAAAAATTATTTCAAGGGTAGTATAGTCATTTTATATTTTCTAGCACCGTATTATGATCGAAATGCGGTGAGAAGGTACCTCACTAAAATTAAATACAATTTTAAGGTACCTCACTGATATTATTGAAACCTCAGGGTACCTCACCGATATTACTTGAAACCTCAGGGTACCTCATTGATATTTTTCCTATATTATTTGTAATGTTTCCTTATTTTGTAGTTGGCTTATTTTGGAAGCTAGGTTATTTGTGCAGGCTTTGTATGTTGTATATAAGCTTGGCTATTGAATGAGAAGAGAGAGAGTCTTATTCCCTCAAAATTTTGTCATGGTATCAGAGCCACAATTCTGAGACCTAGACGTCATACCTCGACGGCGTAAACATAGTTGTCATACCTCGACGGCATAAAACAGAGCACTATGGCAGT
>BSSO01004119.1:0-15100 GCA_030267885.1 Mesembryanthemum crystallinum
TAGAATTTTGAAAACTTAAAATTAAAAACCTTTCCAAACGGGCCTAAGGTATGAACCACAATGTGACCGTGCCCAACTTAAGAGGAAAATCGCTAATAAAGCCAACACATCACGATATGAAGCACACATCATGACTAGATAAAAACTATAACACAATAATGAAAATGCCTTAGGCACAACCCACCGCCATGACGTGTGCTCGTGCCTGCTTGAGCGAAACTTCAACCCAGCGGCATGACATTGAAACACGACCTTGACATGACACGAAATACCAAGGTCGTGTCACCGAGAAGCGGTCGGCCCGAGGCACGACAAAGCACCACTCACGCTTAGCTTAGTTAGGGGTTCAAATCTTAATAGTATTTTTCATTAGTCAATTCACAATGAATATGGGCAATGGGATGACAACACATGCAAGACATTAAACAAAGCGACGTGTGGTACATAGAGGTGAGCACAATCGGGTATCCGGTCAAAATACTTGGAACTGATCTTGGAACTGGTCTTGGCGGATCCTGAATACTGGGAATTGGTCTTGAAATTGGTTGGTACCGGGTCCAAAGATCTGTGAACTGGTCTTGGAATTGGTTGGAATCGGTTCCAAGACCGGGTACCCGGTTGTATTTTTTCTTCCTTTTTATTATTTTTTTTTTTGTTTTTTATCTTTTATACAACCTAACTATCATATATTGGGAAATTGACTTATAGTATTAAGTATAGTAGTATTCATTTACATGTTTTATTTTAAAGTTGAACTATAAAATCACAAAAGTATAAACATTTTATCAAATTTGTAGTCAAATGAACAATAAATATTTAAATAACTTGGAATAATGTGCAAAAGTAATGGCTATTGGACAATGAAATAAAAGAAAATTAGTAAAACAATGTTAATGCCTATGATATAGTATATTTTAACTAAAAAGAAAAGAAACATGAATATTATTTCTTATATATAATTAATGGTCATGAACAATAAATATTTAACTAACTCCAATAAATTTTTGGCAAATCTAATGGATATTGTGATGAATTAAAAAAAATGAACACAACAATTTTTAATTCTATATATTTATTCCAACTTTAAAAAAAAAATAAAAAAAATTTAATTGAGGTTAGGACCGGTTCCAAACCGAGTATGGGTACCCAGAACTGGTTCCACCGGGTACCCAGTAGTTGGAACTGGTACAACCGGGTACCCAGTGGGTACCGAGTCCGGAAAATTGGTACCCAGTCTTGGAACCGGTTGGTACCGGGTTCGATTTTCTAGAATCGGAACTGGTCCCGGTTGGACCGGGTCCAAGTCCGGACTCGCCGGGTCCTGACCGGGTCCGGGTTTGAGTACCCGATACCCATGCTCACCCCTTGTACATGCATACCAATTTTTTGTAGTTAAGTATAAATAGATAAACAGATAAATATAGTAGTCATTTTATCCTGGGCAATCATATATATAGTTGATTTTAACCATCAATGTATGGAAAATAAAATAATAATGTATCAACATAAAATATTTTGTCTCCTGTTAGACAGACTCATATATCAGGTGATTATTAGGTTAGCAAAAGTGGTACTAGGGCAATATAGTTTTAGGTAAGCAAAAATTGAAACTAGGATAGACAAAAGTGGTACAGGTACACAAAAAAAAGGTACTTGTAACACACAAAAAACTTGCACCCAATATCCTTTTTTTTTAGATAACATATTTTTTGGACAGCTTGTCTCTAATGAGACTAGTCTTAATGAGGTCACCACTTACCCCGACTTCAATAAGTGGATCCAAGCCCAACCCACAAACCCTTATTATTCATACGTCTCATCTAATTATTCGATAAGACACGTCTCAAACAAGAATTTGCTTTTTCCGGATTATTAGTACTATGGGTCATCAATACTAGTTTTTGGAATATCAATACCAATTTATAATCACCAATACTAGTTTACAATTTGTTTGATATATCATGCAGATTAATATAATATTTTGATAACATAAAACACAAAATATCATACACATTACAAATTTACAATTATGGCTTTGCTATGAGGCATGGAAGATGATGGATATGCAAAATAATGTTGTTTTGCTATATCTTACTGTATTATTGATCCAAGTACCCAATCATCTGAGAATATGTCATCATTCATTTGTTAAAGTTCTTAACAATTATAATTAAATTTAAGATTGTTTAAAATTCTGGTCAGTGATTAAATTTAAGATTGAGATCCTTTCTTAAGAATAAATACTTTCTTTGAAGGTTAAACAAAAAAGGCTGAATTTATTATACGTTTCGCTCACTGTAATTGAGTGAAACAATAACAAGTTACAAAAGTGAACTTAGCTTTTTTTTTTTTTTTTTTGACAACAAAAGTGAACTTAGCTAAATTGGCTAACTTTTAACGATTTCGAATAAAAAATTTGAAGAGTAATTAAATATTGATTTTAATAATAATAATATTCTGCGCAATTGTTTAACTTATCCTCTTGATATGGTCTTTTTGCTTGAAGCCTGAAGAATGGTGGCTAATTTTGTAAGGATAAGACAAAGCAAGGGTATCTTTCCAAATTCTTAAAAAAGAGTATATCTCTTTAATTTAACTTGCAAGTCAACAAAATATATTATTATATAAATCATATACGTAATATCCATTATTTGATTAAATGATGCCAAACGACAAGCAATGATTTGTTCATTTCAAATTAACACTAACTAAATTGAACGGAAATGATAATATTGAGTTGAATTTAATTAAATTAATAAATAGTAAATCTAATATGTCAGAGAAAGTGAGGTGTAAAGATAAACTATTTGAATTAATATAATTAAATACGACATTGATTAGTACTTTAGTAGTTAAAAATTTAATAGTATTACTACGATTTCTTTTAATACAAATTTAACAACATATTTTTCATACTATCTATTAAGATATTTGTGAATCAATATACCTATTAACTTTTTACTTGTCTTTTTTATGAGTGACATAAATTTTTCGACCTTAACCTATCTACAACCTGAAAAATATATAAAAAAAAAAAAAATGAACCCGAAATTGAAATAACACGACTCAAAATCCATTGGATCTACCCGTTTGAGAAGTCTACGTGAATGAAATGGGTATGATTTAAATTAAAAACGAGAGAGCGTGGTAGAGGCCCCAAAGCATCGAGAAGTAATAAATATTGGGGTGACCAAGAAAATCAAAAACTGGTCTCAGCTCAGCTGCCTTTTGATTCTTAAACGGATTAGGTTCTCAACTGTTGTCAACATACACCACCAGGCTGTCTCATCCGCAACCCGAAAAGGTCTTCAATACAGCCACAACAACACCTTTCCCTTTCTTGCTCCAACTAATAATACCCACAAAATTTCAAGTTTTCAACTTCAATTTCATATCTTTAAGCCCAACAAATTTCTGGGTTTTGTCTTTTGATTTCCTAACAAGGGGGTTTTTTATGCTTAATTTTGATTGAAGTGAGAGAGAGAAGAAAAAAAGAGGTTGAATCAATGGTGGGTTATCAGCTTGTAAGGTCTGGTAATTCTCAAGAATCTCTCAAGGCTATTGAAGCTGATGTGCACCATGCCAATATGCTGTAATTTCTCTCCCCTTTTCTTGTTATCTTTTTGTCTTTTTTGTTGTTTCTATTGTCAGTTTTGTCTAATTTACGCTAAGTTGGCTTCTGGGGTTTTTGTTGGGTATAATTTTGCAGTTTTGTGGTGAATAGTCAAAAATTTACTAACCCCAGTACTTTTGATTGCTAAAATTGAACCTTTTTTGGTGTTTAATTGCTTGTCTGCTTTGGTGGGTTTGATGATTTGTGCTCTGTAAACCTAGTTGATTACTGAAATTTGTCTGATAATAGGTGTTATTTGATTTTGATTGCCCGTTTCGTGTGGAGGATGGATTGTGCTTTTTTGTTTGCTGGGATGCTTCAGGGTCTTTGTATTTTCGAAACTTCTTCAATCATGTAGTTTGATGCTCCATATGTGTTCTTTTGAGTTTTGAAGATACTTGAAATTTGGTGTTGCTATAGGTGTCTTGAATTGTGGTTTCGGACAATTTAGGCCCTGTTTGGGGTGGTTGACAGTGCCAGTTTCCAGGTTTTTTTGGAAACTCAAAACCAGATTTTTGAAACCAGTTTTTTTGTTTTCAGTTTTCTGTCGTCAGTTTTGAAAATGAAGCAGAGAACTGTTAGCACAAAAAAATTCAGCTTTAAATTAAATTTCTACGAAGAGTTGAAAATTTTTCAAAACCAAAAACTGGCAACTGGCAACCACCCCGAACAGGGCCTAGCGAATACGTCTTGTTTTATGCCCAAATATAAAGTCTATGAATTTGATTCCACAAGTTGCGTAAAAATTGCATTTTGAAGCTCATTTATACATTCCTTGATATAGACTTATGCTATATCATACATGAGCAGACAGGAGGAAAGATTCTGAAATTTCTGTGATGAAACTTGAATCATGGAGTTAGGGTGTTGGAATAAGTGAACTACGATTTTATTTCTTTAGGTTTGACAATAATTGCATTTTAAATGGCTGGTTTTGCTGGTAGCAGTAGCAAATCAGTGCTTACTTGAGGATTGTTTCCCTATAAGCATTTTCACAGTTATTTGATTGGCTAATATATGATCTCTCACATCTGTCTCTGGTTGGTATTGCCCACCTTAACCTTTATTTATACATTTTCCCCTCTCCAGGGCTGCGTCTATCCCTAGAAACAAGAGCGGTGATTGGCTTCAGATGAAATTAGTTCATAGTCACTTGGCACCCCTCATCCTTTATTTGCTCCAGTGGATAGATTGCTCATGTGCATGCCTACTTCCAAGCTATTTGAATCTATTCTACATAGTCATATATAAGGTTAGTTCCCTTGTTCCTGCTTCAATGCCTTGTGAAATGATAAAAGATTATGGCTAAACTATAAGAGTTAATGTTTAAACTACCAACTTTTCGCCAAATGATATGTTTTCATAGCTTACAGGTAAACTCAGATGGCAGACCAGATATATCCTCCACTGGAAGGAGAGCAACAATACGGGAATTCTATGGTATGTTAAAACGCACATACACATTCTATCAGCTTTTCTGTTATCCTATCTATACATGGATGATTTTCGCTGTTTGTAAATGGATACTTCTATGCTTCCTGTTTGAAAATAACCCTTTAAGACAAGTGGTCTTAGCATCTAGGTGCCAATTACTGAGGAAATCCTAGTTGTGCAGTCATTTGCAGGAACATTTGCAATTATCACTCACGATAACCTTGGAATTCCATCTAGTAATGCATGTCTATTTTGGCTGAGATATGTGTTTAATTTGGCTGAGATGGATGTGGGGGATGCTGTTCTTCTACTTCTACATTTTTGTTCATGGTTTTAAACATAGTTCAAAACTTACACTTGGAATGGGGAGGCAATGAATAAATGGTGGTAACATATTGGACTTTAACCAAATCCCTCACCTGTTATGGTTTTTTACACTCTGCAAAAAGGCTCTTCACATATCCCCACAGACCCCACCTACCACTAACCACAAATAGGGAAAAACAGAAAACAAAAAAAGAAATCCGAGCCTGAACCATCCCTTCCTTCCATGGTTCACCTCTCTTCAACAGTTGGGCCACCATAAACTGCCACTACCATTGCTACCTAGATCTGCAGCCATTCACCCCGCTGCTCCATTTTCCCACCCTCTAATAATGTTTATACAATCAGAGTGATTTTGCTTCTCCTTTTCTCTATATCTCTATTCCTTATAATCTACTGTATTATCCCTCTCTCTCTCTCTCTCTTCCCCACTTCTGCTTCACCAATTGAGGTGACAGCCATCCATGAAGGGGCCTAGTCACTACTATGGTTAGATTAGCTTGATGGTGGAAATACCGCTTACTTCCATTCATTGACAAACTTAAAATTTCCCTAAACCTGCAACAATCTGGGTGGTGGATACCCCTGAATTAGTGAGAAACCGTTAAAGGAGCAATGGAGAGGAACGTTAGGAGATAGCGATGCAAGCCAGCTCCTAAATTAACAACAAAGTTTGGGGAGGTCAAGATGTGTGCAGATGTGCTCCAAACCAGTCAAAAGAGGATTTTCCAAGATTAGTAAAAACATCTCCATTAATTTGTTAAGTAATTTTTTACTACATGGTAGTATGGATTGGTGGTGATGTTCAGTAATTTTCAATTAATGTCTTTCACTAAAGTGTGGCCTTTTCCCTATACCATGGAATGCTGCAGATATCATCCTAAAGTGTGACCTTGTCAAAGTTAGATAGCAGAGTCTCCTGACCTCCCACAAGAACTCAATGTTGATTTTCCTTTCAGTTGCTGCACTTGTTCTTTTTCAGATATAAGTTTCCTCATTTGCACATTTCAGTTATTTGACATTTTATTGATTTGTTAATCTGCAGCTACTATTTTACCCTATCTTCAGCGGCTTAATGGGAATTTATCAGAGCTAGACGATGATTCAAATGTGAGCAATACTCTGGAGTTGGTAGTCAGGAAGAGTCCAGAGGATAAAAGAAAGTTATCAGACATAATTGATTTCGAAAGGGAAGATGAGTGTGGAATCTGCTTGGAACCCTGTTCCAAAATTGTATTGCCCAACTGTTGTCATTCAATGTGCATCAACTGCTATCGAGACTGGTAAGTTATTCTGGACTATAAGGATGCCTATGGAAACTGAACTACATGATATAAACGAGTATATATCTATTTCTGAAATTCACCTAAAAATTTTATTTCTTTTATATTTTGACAGGAATTTGAGATCAGAATCGTGCCCATTTTGCCGGGGCAGTATAAAGAGAGTGAATTCAGCGGACCTGTGGGTTCTCACTGGTGACAGTGACGTGGTTGACCGGAAAACCGTTATGAAGGAGGACATATTACGGTTGTATCTGTATATAAACAGTTTGCCAAAGGATGTTCCTGATGCTCTCTTTTTAGTGTACTATGAGTACCTGATGTGATAATAAGTTCTCAACAAGCAGCTCTGTGTACAGAAGAAAAGTGCTTTGCCAAATGTAAGGCTTCTACCCAAATGTATCATAATAATGTATATGGATTAGTATAAATTAGCAAGAGGCTGCTTTACCCAAATGTATGATAATTAATGTATATGGTGGCGTTTATGTAAAAATGTTCAACATGTTGCAATAATCTTGTTTTGCTGCATTTAGGTTATACTTACCCAATCCCATTTGAGGTCCTTTTGTTCAAGCCACTCACTTTTTTTCTCTCACATGTTACTATTCATTCGGTTCAGATCATTCGATTCAGATCAGGTACTTTCAGGCGAACTGAACACACCCTTAATCATGCCATTATATATTTGCTTCAACTCTTTGTTCTAATTCAAAGTGTTTCATGGATACTGCGATATGATATGACAATTTAAATAGAGAAATATTTGCATAAAATTCGGTTTAACCCGACTCGATCTGATCTCTATCATCACCCAACTTTTGCCGGAGTGTATGAAGAACAGGGGCCCAAAGCTTCTAATCTAAATTTCTTCACCTGACAAGATCGTGCCATTGACGCTTCTGCCCCACGAAAAAAAAAAAAAAAATACTATTCTTATTGATTAATTGGGTAGATCGGATACTTTGATCGATAGTTTTATGTCTATAGGTTGAGTATAAGATTAGGACCATCTATGGAACTTATCTAGTAGATCCATAGGTTATTAATTTATCACAATAATAGCACTTGTAAATTAAATAAATATAGTTTGACAAAATTCAGTCAAAGTTGACATTAAAAGTCAAATCTGACTATCCCATCGATCTCATATTCAACATGTAAGGTAGAGTTTGGTGGTTTGACTAAATTTAACATTTTACAAAATTGTCTGCTAACCTCAACGGTTTAAATTGTCAATTAATCATGTACCAAAACAACTAACGACTACCAAAACTGATACAGCTAAAAAAAAAAAAATTATTTAATACTCCCTCCGTTTCACTAAAATCTTGTCGCCCAAATTATGCACGGTTTTCAACACGGCACTTTGACTATGAATAATTGTATTTATATTATACTTTTTCATATATTAATGGTCAAAGTTTGAAAACTTTGACTTTGAAAACTTTGGGCGACAACATTTTAGCGAAACGGAGGGAGTAACTATTACTATAGTTAAGTTTATAGTTAAGTTTGCCGAACAATCTGAACAATAAATCAATAATTATTGCTACTTTTCTTACTTGACCCTTTGAGATCTTGACAATTTACTCATTTCTTTGTGAATGTGATATTTAATGATTGAAGATATATCCATTTTATCGTTATTTAATTTGTGTGGAAAAAATGTCAGTATATATAACAGAGTGAGTATATAATTAGTACTCCCACAACTATATATACTATGAGAGATGCAAAATAATATGGAGAAGGCACTCTACAAGGCAGCCATCAATGGTGATCTAAGCTTCCTCAATGCCGCCCTTTCGCAAGAAAGCAACGGCTACTTTCTCTCTCAAACAACAATCCAAAAGAATAACATCATCCACATAGCAACAAAACACAACCACTTGGATTTCTTAAACAAGGCTCTTACAAGCTTCCCGTCTCTCTTATGTCAAAGCAACTCCAATGGAGATACTCCACTTCATGTGGCCGCCAAGGGCGGCAACATGAGAGTTGTCGAGCTGCTGGTGTCGACATTTCTCGAGAGAGAAGGCGTGGCAGGGTACGCGGTGGAGGAGGGTGGCCGCGCCCATTGGACACGGCCGTGGGAGGTGAAGAATATGGAAGGCAACACACCCCTTCATGTTGCACTGAACTATGGCAAAGTTTGGGTTGCCAGCTATTTGGTGCAAGTTGGTCCTGAGGTTGCTCATTTTGTCAACAACTTTAATGAGACTCCATTGCATCTAGCAATTAAATATTGTGTTGATGGTAAGGTTTTTCTAATCTAATCTTCATAGTTATCAGCTCATCTTATTCACATGGTTAACAGATTGCTTAACACTAATTAATTAATTTGTGTACATCAAATATGCGAAAAATCTTTGATCAACAAGCTCACTTAATTTTTCATTTCATGTGCAATTTGATTAATGCAAAAACTTGTGTAGACTTGGTTTATTGTATATACCAGTTAAAGTAAACCCTACTGTTAAGAAAAGTCACCCCCATATTTCATGAATTAAAGTCACATTTGTTGTTAAGAAACACCCATTGTCTTAAGAAAAATCAACTAGTGTATATTATAAACTAAGTGTATCCAAGAACTACTCTTTGATTAATTGGTGTATGTTCCTTATGTCTAATATCTAGTAACAAAGGTAGTGTTAAGAAACCAACTCACTCAAGCTGAAAGGTAGAGTCCCAATATGATTTTATTCCAGTGTAAATACTATCTGCACTTTCAAATCCCTCAGGTGATAAGAAGTTGGCAATAGAAACCATTCAACTAATCAATTCACGGCGAGTGGGATTGACATACAAGGGGTGTCCAGTAGGTGAAGGTTCATTCCCTATAATACAGTTGCTGCTACAACAGAACAGCTCTGCTGCGTGTTTGAGTGATACGAATCACCTGACTCCTCTGCTTATAGCGGCCCTTAAGTCGCATCTACCAGCTATCAAAGTCATAGTAACTGAATGTCCAGAGTCTACAGAAGTGTGTGATCATAGTGGTAGAACGATTCTTCACCTGTTCAAATCACGGAGTTATAATGAAGCCAAAGAGTTGCTAAAGATTATGGAGATTGCTGCTTTGAAGGATGAACAGGATTGTGATGTGAATACACCAGCACATTTAGCTGTGAAGAATCGCGATGTGGACATGGTACAAGCGTTGTTAGAGATTTCAGCAAACTTTACCACAAAAAATATGCAAGGTGTTTCAGCTGCAGCTTTGATTCATCAACAGAATGACTTCCTTAGCAGTCAAATACTTGAGGTAGGATTCTGCATAGTTGCTTTTTTCTATGAAAATCTGCTATAGTCATATCCAGTATCTTACACAGACCTTAAACTAGCAGTTTCTCAATTCACCTAACATTTCATGCCACTTAAATTAAATAAAAATAAAACAAATCCCTTAACCCCATTGCTTATATATAATGTAGGAAATGTTCTTTTACATGTCACTGTTATGTGTTTGGAAAAAAGTCATTAACCTAACAACTACTAGTTTTAACTGTACGGATAATGCTACTTACATCTTGACCTTCACAGACCTCGCCAACAGATGATCCTACGCTGGGTATTGACGTTATTGTGTCATTTGCTATTGTCATAAAACATACTTTAGCAATTGACAAGTGCAGTGGATAAACAGTCCTAATGGTGATGTTGGTTGATATAAACACATAGCATTTGCTTGCATATTTGGTGGATTTATTCATTTAAGAACTTGTTCTGATTTCATTACACGGCCTACAACAATGATATCAAATGTTGCATGAGAGAAGATTTCATCATTCTTTAAAAGTGAAAATGCAAATAAGTATCTTATCTTGCAGATTAATGACACAGAAGATGACTTTGTGGAAGCAAATATAGGAATGATGCCTGCAGAACTCTTTATATCAGCAATTGAAGGTGATGTAGATTTCTTAAGGCAGATGGTAAGAATGTACGGAAAGGCCTATTTACATTCCCGAATGTTGTCCAGGAGGAATATTGTTCATGTAGCTTGTCAATGGCACAACGATAATGGGCTTGGGAAAAATGCAAATTGGAAATTATTCATTGAAGAAGCTCTTAAAACCTCGCCTATTCTCATTTGTCAAACGGACTCTAAAGGTGAAACTCCTCTTCATATCATCATATGGCGACATAAGATTGATGAGGCATTCCTTGATATGTGCAAAAATCATTTCCAAATAGCTAAGGAAGAGACTGTGAGCTTCAATGAAGAACTGTATTGCCCACCATGGAGGGTGAAGAACATGGAAGGAAATACCCCTCTCCACTTAGCATTACAAGCAGGGTATGTTTCTAATGCCAGAAAGCTAATAGAGTTTGACAATGAAGTTGTTCAGGATGTGAACAGCGATAATGAGACCATCCTTCACATCCTATGCCGTGCTGGAGGGTTCATGAACTCTAGTATGTCTTCTATCTTTATGAATACACTTTAAGCATTCCATATGCACATACATAACTAGCTTGTTGGGTTATCTATTGCACAATTCCAACAATTTGGTGGTGGGTTGGATGCTTCCTATTTTATAAAGGTTTGTGGTGGTAACACAAGGAGCTGTACATAATGGTTAGTGGATTTTTTTATGTGCAAGTAGTTTTCCTTCACATTGAGAATCACCAGGAAAAGAAATCCTTTCACGGAAAAACAGAAAAGATTGAAAAGTATCTTATTTGGCAAAGGAGTATACCCTCTAAAACATACATCTGAATTCGCCACAGACCATAGTGTGTTAATACTGTAGCTATTTCCATTTAGATCAAATTCAAATCTACTTTGTGGTCTTCTAAATAACTACTTAACATCAATTTTAAAATCATCATTATCATCCTCTTTCCAAAATTAAGTTTACAAGAACCTCATATTATGTACCACTACAAATTGATAGGATAACATGTAATTGTTCAAACAATTTGTACCCTCAGTAACTTCTATGCACATTTCTTTTTGTGATCCATCTGCATAGTATTGTTACTTGTTTCCAAGATGATCAACAATAATGTATGCTGCAGGCCATTGTGGTCACGAAGACATAGACTTTATCATCAAGGCCAATGCTTCAGCTGTTAATGTACGCGATTCAGATGGCCTAACGCCTGTTCTGAAAGCAGCCAGCTATGGTTCAACCCTGCTAGCCGAGAGAATCATTCACCATTACCCTCGGTCAGTGATGCAATGTGACCCTAACGGTGGTACAATATTGCACCGATTGACATATGGTCATTCTTGTAATGAAGATAGATCTAGAAAGCTGTTAGAACGATTGGGTCCACTCTGCTATGTGAAGGACAATGACGGAAACACACCATCTCATCTTGCCATCGAAAAGAGAAACTTTGATGTTGCCAAGCTTTTTATGAAACAAGGTTTTGCATGTGGTGATCTAAGGAATAAGAAGGGTGTCTTGACTGGCGATGTGCTAGGATCTGCAAATGATGTTCCTCGCCAGGTACGCAACATTTATGAGCCTTAGTGCCTTACTATATATTTTGGCATCACGCTGACCTAATGTGATCGCATATATCAATTCAATATAATTTAGTTCAGTTCAACTCACATATGCAAACTTGCTTTTTCTATCACATACTCCTTAATTAAGTTGAAATGAACACTGAGCTAACCTTGTGAATTTTTCTTTCTTTATTTTGTTTTTAGTTATATTTCTCTCATGTGGAGACTTTAATTTAAATTTGATATAAACATTTGAAAAGTAACATATTCTTTTGGTATTTCAACCAGTTCCAACAATTCCTTTGGAAGAGGGTGGATGTGGCTGCTCAAATCTTTGGTTTCCGAACCATGTGTGGTATCCCTAACACAGAGATAAAAGACTACATCAACACAATGAGTTTAACTGCTGCTCTTCAGGCAACAATCACCTTCACAGCAGCATTCACCGTGCCTGGTGGATTTGACAACCAAAATGGAGTCCCAATCTTGGCAAGGAAAGCCACATTTTGGGTGTTTCTTGTCTCGGACATATCGGCTTTATGCCTCTCCATGATGGTCTTATTCTGTCTCCTTTGGGTCATGACTGGTGATCGCGAGGAAAAAGTGGTGTTGGTGGATCTCAGTCTCTTCTTGCTCCAAGCATCATTTTATGCAACTCTTCTAACATTCATGACAGGAGTGTATGTAACAATGGTTCCAATCGTATCATGGTTGGCCATCCTTCCTTGCGTGGCGTGCTCTATGCTGATCTTGCTCATGCACAAACGTTTTATCATGGTCCTTGTTCCTTGTTATCAAGTACTATATTCTCTATACCAACTAGCTACTTATTCAGTCGGGGAATCAATACGCTACTTGAAGTATAAGATCCCTCGTGCATGTGCAAAGGCATGTTGTACTCGTCTTCCTACAAGCCAGAGTGATGATGAGAAAACCTCACCAAAGTTCTTTCAGGTGTTCAAGGGCAAGTAGGATTCACTTGTATGAGGCCTGGCCTATTGGTATTGATTAGTAGTCAATTTTTTACTTCTAATTGAAAGATTAGTCAAACTCCTTTCAATCATGCACATAATATATATTTTTTGGAAAATGGTAAGCTATATTTCCTTTCTCCAAGGTTACCAATGTGAATCCCTTGGATCACATCCCATGTACAAATCATCTTAGACATACCTGAGTACATACAAGCTCAACCAAACAGCAAAAACATCAAGACACTATGTTCTATAGGCTACTTATCTATATTATAGACTTTAATTTATTAAGCCTTACACACACTATGAACTGAATGCAGCATACCTGGCCTGGTGTACATTTCGGGCTTGATCCCTGAACGGTCTGGTTCTTTCCCCCCAGATTTCATATATAGTGGCAGCAGCCAGGGAAGTTACGTATTTCTTTGTTTAATTTGCTTCCCTCTGACGTATTTCTGGACCACTCGAGCTCATGTCTCATAGAAAATGGTCTTCTATAGATTTCCATCCAATGCAGTATACTACTCCATATGGCAGGAGCAACCAAAGAATAGGTGGCTGCAGACAGCTCTCTGCATCTGCATAGCACAAAGTGTATCTCTTGACAATGTGCAACCCCCTTTCACATGGTTATCAACTGTGGCAAGCCTATATGTGGCTGCCATCAGTGTGGTGATTCTATGCCTTGGAACAACCATGCTGTCCCAAAACGATTTTATTTTTTCTTAGACCCCGGTCTCTGAAAACTTCGTAGGCTTTTGCAACGCTGAATTAATCTCCCTTGTCCAAGTATGGCTGTAGCACAGCAAGTCAGCAACACTAGAGCCATATTCGGATATTGTCTCGTCTCTTAACTTCATGCATTTTTCTCCACAACCATGAATACCCTTGCTTGCAAGAAACCTAGACATGGTACTTCAGCACACATGTTTTCCGGATGGAGTGATAAGAACTCTGCAGCTTCCATGCATATCCGTCTTGTGTAAGTAGCTGTATTCCAAGCTAACATTTCTTTGATATTCAGGCAGTCAGCTCACCCTCATCATAGGGTTTACACAAACTTTGCCAGCTCATGAACACTCCCATGTTCTGGAGTTGAACCCCAGATGAAATTGCTGCAGAAGCTTTTAATTTCTTGTACAACAGCTTTGGGCAGAAGAAAAGCAGAGCTCCGAATGGCTGCCAACCAAAGATAATACTGAAACTTCGTAGCATAACTCAAACACACATTAGCCCAATGCTGCACCTTATATCTCACACTGTCAATCAAAGTTGACACAGCAGTTGTCAGTCTAGCAGAGGATAATGGTACCCCTATGTACCTGAAGGGGAACTGGTCTTCTACAAACCCATTTTGTTGAATGATAGTAAGATGCTTGACATTACTTCTCACACCACCAGAGTGTATGCAGGTCGGTAAATCGGGGGACCTTTTCCATGATCACTGCCTTGGAAACCTTATTAATTTAGCCGGAATCAAATTGTCTTTGGCTACAACTATAGTCAATTTTTTTTTTACAAAATTAAATTGGTTGGACCCAAAATACATTTAACTTCAACCAAACCTGATAAATAACAAAAATAAATGAACAAATAAGATTTTTCTATTTAAACCTAACAAATAGATTAATTTTTTTTTGATTGCAATTAAAAAGTTTTATTTTAAATTTTTAAAATTTTAAAGTAAATTCAGGTTGAGGAACAAATAACACATTAGATTTGTCTATTAATATTTCGCCCCTTGTCTCTCAAACTAATCAATTTATCCAATCTCATTTGCCCATCAATCCATAACTGGCAATCCCATGGTCAATTTTTGGTTGCAACTAAAGTCAACAAAACATATCAAGATCAATTTAGTTGGACCAAAGTGTTTTTGGATTCAAACCAAATCTGTTAAATATAATATAAAAATAAACGGAAATTTCTTGTGGTACCCCTGAACTTTGGCCTAATGCCAATGGTGTCCACGCTTTTCCAATAATGCCAGTGGTACCCCTGAACT